>JARHVA010004978.1:1277500-1368592 GCA_037957365.1 Torreya grandis
AATTATTTGGAAGCCTTCTCTCACTACTCGAACTCATTTGAGAGCCATTTGGTTTCATAATTATTTAAATACCTAAGAAATTGGCAATTTAAGAATGGTAATATAATTTGTCAATTTTTGAGATAAACAAACATATTCATATAATTTTAATTATATTAGGGCAAAGTTTATAAACACTTTCTCTTCCTTCTTAAGTCACTTGGTTTTGAAAATAAATAAATATTTAAGTTTAAAATTTATAAAACCTGAGACTTGGAATTAAGTATGTTAAGATATGGAATTTCCTAACAGCTAATAAATAGTTTCTTCAGCTCTTCAACAATAGTTATCTAAGACCTTTTTAGGAAACTTTTTATGGTGGCATAAATTACCCTTATCGTAGTCTCAAAGTCATTTTGAAGTCAACATAGTTAAAATACTTAGGAATGATATTTTTATTTTGCAAATCTGAGAGTTCGAAGTAAATTATTATAACTTTAAATTCTCATCAATAGAATAAAATAAATTTTATTGCTAAATTTATCAATTTTCTTATGATATTTTCATACCATATTTATTTAAAATTTTGAGGGGTAAATTTTTTAGGTAATTAAAGTCACCTTGGAATAATTTGTTAAATCATGATTCTTTCTCCTTATTATAAAATATCTCATCACCTTAGTTTGAATTTCAGATCCCAACTTTAAATGTCTATGTCTAACCTTAGTTGCCAGTGGGTAGACCTAGGATAGGGCCCACTTGAATTTTTTTGGTTGTAATCTTAGAATGAGTCCTAGTTTTTGCGTTCAAGTTTATTATTGTGTATGTGTATACATACCATATGAAGGGAGGTACTTGTAACTCCTAGTAGTGTCTAGTTGTGTTTAGGTCAACTAGTGGCTATAGGGTTACCTACAAAAGGTAATGATGTTTTGCTTAGTCATGTAAGTGATTGGTGAAGGATGATTATCTTCACATCTAAAATAACACTTTTTAGGAATGGGTGAACTATAGCCAACCCTGATTTTGCACATGATGTGATCATCGTAGATATATAGGCATCTTAGAGAGTTAGTACAAGCTTAGATAATGAACCCTTAGGATTCCCCCTAGTTTAGGTGTTATCAACTAACTTAGAAATGTTCTTACAGAATAATGCTTAGGAAAATAACCCTTAAGATGCTCACTTACTGTGGGAAACTGACAACTAACTTAGTCTGTATTAGAACACTTGTTTAAAGTATCTAATTCTTAGTATGCTTATTTAATCATGAATGTGATGATACTCTTTCTTGTATTTATTTTTATTTTCAATTTTAATAACATAATTTTCTTAGTCGACCATTTATTGTAGATAGTGACCCCATTGATTATTGAGATTCGAGTTTGTTATCTCCTGTATTAACCTTGGACACATTTTGAGGTTTGTATAAGGGATGAAGTTTTTTGAAATAACATAATTCAGAGATTATATAGTCATTGAATTCATTGGAATAGGAAGATATAAGTTCTTAGTCATACATGTTCCTTGGAATGACACTATGAGAACGTGCTTGGGTAGGCACTTGAATTATGAATGATTGGTGACCTTAAGTTGTGTCATTCATTAGAATAGATGACCAAAAATTTAGAATCTCATCTGATTAATATACTAGTTCCCTTATTAGCTTAGATTGCCAACTCTTATTCAGTAATGATGTCTTGTGGAGGAGACCATCACAAGTGTGAGGAGAACTACATCAAACCCTGATTCCATAGACCATATATGTAGGTTTCCCAAGATGTGGTGGGGGCATCGAGTCTAGGTTCTTAGGATAGATTAGGGGTATTTATCATCTTCTTTCATGTTAGGTTCCATAAGTCTTTGGTTAGATAAATATATTTAGTTTTAATTTAAGTTTGATTGGATCTTTGTGTGGTTGGTGTCAAATTAGATGGTTTCCTTGTCTTGAGTACCTTAAGGGTAGAGTTATATAGAGTTAGATGACTCTCCCTTGGTGAGATTTGAAGTTATAACTTTGTGTTAATTAATTATTATTCAATCTCTTTTTGTTTCTTTGTGAATAAATTTATGATCATTTAAATCAAGAAATTTTAATTTAACCTCCTTTAATAATGTAATTTGTCTCACTCCCTCAATCAGAATACTACTTATTGATTTGATTTTAACCTTTTACACTTGTAATCAAATCATTAGATAGGCGTCATGGTGGCAAATAAAGGTATTAATAAATTTTATAATAATTATGTGTGTTGTACTCTAATTTTACCTTGACCAAATCAAAACAATTAAACATTAAGTAACCATAATGAATAAATAAATAATACTAAAACAAAAATAAAATAAAAATTACATGGGTTTTGGGACAAAAACATTTTGGGCATTACACTTATCTCATTTTCATAGAATGAGGTTGAATTTGAATTTTCATTGTGTCCTCACATGACTTCCTTATCTTCGGTTGAATTTTCACTATTTTTTTTAGAGCATTGAATGAATTGATTACTCTTTTAGAGTGCTCACCATAGTGAAATTTGAACCATCAATTTCATATCCATATTTATTTTAGATCATCAATAATCTTGTGAATTGGATTTTATTTTGAGGCTAATATGAAGAAGAAAAAGTTTATTTCTATATTATAATTTTCAAAATTCTAATCAGTCCCTAATTCAGGCTCTTTCAAAACACTTATCTCTTTTACTTATTATTTTTTCCACCCAATGTTTTCAAGGTATGCATATTTTGGTTTCAACGTAAATCTCTTCATGGCTACAACCAAAATTAAACCATGGGAAATAATTAAAAAAGTCAAAAATCAAAAGCATGGGCTATGTTCCATCATTTCCATACATCATTTCAATGGAGTCACTAATATTCTTTTTCAAGGGGAAAATTACTTTCAAATTATAAGAATCAAAGGCAACTTTTTAATCTCTAGTAGAATCATCAAAAACTATTGGTGGAAACTTAGGTTGCTCTAGTTTTTCTTAGTTTTATGACTCACCCAATGAGAAGTGACCCTAATTTACCAACAATTCCAAAAATCACCGTATATATGGTGATTCACATATACATTTGAGAGGTGTGGTTCCCTCATAATATATGGGTATTTTGGGGTTTTTTCTGTACTTTTAACTAAAAAGTACAAAAAATAGTTAAAATTCAAAAATGGTGGAAGGTGAGAAGAATGGAGGAGGAGAGATAAGAAACTTATAGTGGAATGAATGTAAAGAACCACCAAAATAACTCAAATTTTAATGAAGGTCAAGAGTCATGCATGAAAGAGCAAAAACATATGTTCTTCAATAACATAACAAGAGAGAAAATTGAAAGAGATTTACTTTAGGAAATCAAACACAATTGGTACCTGGGATAATGAGTTATGCATTAACATAAGAAAAATACATACCCATCAAGGAAAATGAGACACAAATTTTTGATATTTCCTTGGCTCATGGACAAAAGGATGAGCTCAAAGTTTCCTTCTTCTTCCTCTTCAAGATTCACAAATTGTGGACATCTAAAAAAAACCCTTTATAATAGCCCAATTTTGTATTTATAACAAGAACAAATGGGATAACCCTTCATATTCCATGTGATATTTTATATTGTCATTTTTATATTATTCTATTTTTCATTTATTTTAAAATAGTGATTCAAACAAACCACAAAGCAGGCTCATCGATCCTTGTCCATTCGGTGAGAGAATATGAAATAGTATTTTCACACCCTAACATATGAAACATAGTCCCAAAAAAGGGGTATCTAACCAAAAACTAAGAATTGAACACACCAAATGATATTTGAATATATAATGTTTTACATAATTACATTTATTATTTCAAAACATTTTCAAAATTTTATCCGAGATCCAAAACAAATTTCAAATGTGGAATATGTGATCAAAAAGAGAATTCGTATCTAGTGCACTCATGATTCAATTCAGAACAACAATAATTCATATTTGTTTTTCCACCAAAATATTCATAATAAGATCAAAATAATTTCATCATTGGATATATCTTTTTAATACATTTCCAACTCTTTAAACAAGAGCCAAAATGGAGCCTAGATGCAAAATTTATTGCAAAAAACCAAAACTAAAATTTCTACTCTAGATCTTCAAACATTCACACATCTACGGAGGATAGGAGGGATATATATAAATCATTATGAGATGTATATATGTGTTTTAATTTTTCACAAAATATATGAATATTGGGCCCAAATGTTTCAACTAAAATTGATCCCCTTGATGATATCTATCCATTGCATCAAGCGAGAACCAAGACAAATATCAGATGAATTTTTTTTACAAAAATGGAGTCATATTTGTTTTCCTAAAAAATAATAATTATAGGATAAATAAAATTTCATAATTAGATATATATTTTAAATACCTTTTGAATGCTTCAAACTAGAGCCAAAACAGAGTTCGGATGTAAAAGTTATGCTAAAAAATGAAACTAAAATTTCTTCTATAGGCCTTGGTGCATCCATGTGTCTAGGGACGATGGGAAGGATGTCTAAACATACTTCTAAGACCTATATAAATGTTTTAAATTTTCAAAAAAATTATGAATATTAGGCCCTTAATGTTTGAACCAAATATGATCCCCTTGATGATATCTATCCAATGCATCAAGTGAGAACCAAGAAGGAGATCGGATGTAAGGTTTTACAAAAATGGAGTAATCTTTGTTTTCCCACCAAAATATTCATCATAGGATCATAAATTTTTCATCATTGGATAGATCATTTCAATATCTTTCCAATGTTTCAAATGAGAGATAAAATAGATTATAGATGTAAAAGTTATGACCAAAAAATGAAACTAAATTTTTTTCTCTAGGACTTGCCACATTTACACATCCCAGGAGGATAGTAGGGCCATCTAGATGTCCTTCTGAGCTCTAAATATTTGTTTCAATTTTGAATAAAATATATGAAGAATGGGCCATTGATGTTTGAATTGAAGATGATCCCCTTGATGTTATATATCCAAATCATCAAGTGAGAACCAAAATAGAGATTGGATGTGAAATTAATGCCAAAATGAAGATTTTGGACTTGATGGGGCTTTCACCCCTATTGGCTCTTGAAGTTATGGATATATAGTGTTAAAAATTCATACACTTTTGGACATTGATGTTTGAAGTAAAGATGATAATATTGATAATATCTATCTAATTCATCAAATGAGAACCAAAATGGAGAATGTATGTGAAAGTTATTCCAAAATGGAGATTTTAGACTTGATGAGGCCCTTCATCCCTATTGGCTCTTGTAGTCTCAAATCTCTAGGGTGAAAAATGCATCAACTTATGGCTTATATTATCTAAATAAAAGATGATCATATTGACAATATCTATCCAACACATAAAAATATAACCAAAATGGATAATGGATGAAAAATTTATGCCAAAATAGACATTTTGGACCTAATGGGGCCTTATATCCCTATTGGCTCCTAAAGTTCTAGACCTTTGGGGTGAAAATGTTTCAAATTATGGTCTTTGATGTTTGAAGAAAAGATGATCCCCTTGATAATATATATCTAATGCATCAAACAAGAAGTAAAATAGAGTCTGGATGTGGAATATATGCCAAAACAAAGATTCACACTTATTGCATATGTGAGGTGCAATAGTACTTGATATATCTAGTTTTTCCAAAATGAAATTTTATCAAAGTGAAATATGTAAAATACCTAGTACACCTATGAGTCCCAACAGATCTAGTGTCAAACCTCTAGTTTATTCAAGTGGGAACCAAAATTTTAAAAAATGTCATGAATTCAAATTTTGGGTACAACACCACTGCATCACTAGTGTTAAAATTCATCACCATGACCACAATCCAGCACCATAATGTAGTGGCACCAATATATGACACATGTTGGAAGTAGGAGAAGTTAATCATATTCATCCTCCATAATAAAATGTTGACCATTAATTGGGTATGGAAGGAAAGATTCGATATAATATGTGCACGCACAACTATGTAAGAATGTCTATTTTTATTATGGGTTGTTTGTAATTGTTATTTAATAGAAAATATTGAAAACACAAGATGGATAGTAAAACTAAGACATTAAACCATAGTACATGGTTCAATATATATATCATATTGGTTAGATAGGTTAAACATTATGAGAGCATCATTTTTAAACCTTTTTTGTGTGTATGCCTTCCAATCATTATATTCTATAAGGCCACATGTTTTTTGAGGTAATGTTTCCATGATGTCTAGTAATCATTGTATTAGATAAACTATATTTTAAAAAAAAAATTATATGAGGCATTTACTAAAGTTTTTTATGGATAGGAATACATGGCATTTTTTTATACTATGGGTGTTTGAATTTGATTTAATTTTTAAATGGAGGAATTAAAACCAATATCAAATTCCTTCTCAATGTAATATTAAGTTTTTCCTCGTAGATTGAAATCTCATATGCAATATTTTTGTTAAAAAAAGCATAAGCTAAGAAAGTAGTGTTAAAATTTTTACTGGCGATTAAGAGAAAAAACTAACACTACAAAATAATTAAATAAAAATCAATACATTTTTTTTGCATCGTAATAAATAGTGAAGAACAATCATGGGAAGGATGCTTACTTAAAAAAAAATACATTAATAATGAAACAATAAGAAATGTGATTGAAAAAAGTCTGAAACAAAAGTGATTTTATACAACACAATCATTACTATACATGCCTCTAATATATGTTGACCATGCAGTTATGTTGGCCACATTAATAAAAATGTAAACTATTATATCAATAATGTAGATGTTAAAAATGTAGTATTAAACACTTGGACATGTTAGGCACCTATAACCACCTTGCATGAGTTATACATATGGCTCTTACACACCCTTCACTTCTATCCACATGCTTTCCATGGGTCTAACATTTCCAATTTTATATCAATCACCTATAACAATTACCTAATATGTGCCTAACATGTTCGTTATAATATTTAATCTAGATCTAGATCATTGAATTAATATTCTTACCTTTCAGATAATTCCATCAAACTCAGATGATTGCAAATTTACATAGGTGTCCAACCTTGATAAACCAATCCCTATGCCAAGCAATGATCATTTTTCAAATTCAAATTATCTTTATAGGTTGGTTGATATGTTTCTTATTTCAATGGAATGAGAAAGTACCTAAAGATTCCATATAAATACAACATAAGTTTAATCACATTTCCAAGGTCTAGTATAATATAATATTGTTAATCAAGCCTATTATGATACTCTCACATTCAAATGGAATTCTATAAACTTCCC
The DNA here is from genome assembly GCA_037957365.1 of Torreya grandis. Classification (NCBI taxonomy): domain Eukaryota; kingdom Viridiplantae; phylum Streptophyta; class Pinopsida; order Cupressales; family Taxaceae; genus Torreya; species Torreya grandis. The sequence goes on from JARHVA010004978.1 coordinate 1,284,787, forward strand.
AATTCAAAAATCAATCTTTAAGAGTAGGCCCTCCAAGTCTGAAGTACCCAAGCCAAGCCAAGGTTTCCATTGTCAATCGTCAAAATATATATTACAAATTACAATCATAAATGGATCACCATTACACATATACACTTAATAGGGATAATTACATGTGGCTTGACTTCCCTCTTCATAGTATTAAATATGTTAAGTAAAACTTGTTCATTCATTGTGGAGTGGTTGAGGTCATATCAACCCACTTCTCTTCCCCTTTTGCAGGGCTAATGTTAGTGTTGAAAGTGGAGTTATGGTTTCAAAGAGAAGGAGACAATTTTTATATATTTTCTCACATAGTGAACACTTCACATAAGAATACATCTTTCAAGTAGGCACAATGACATGTGCCAAAATAATGAGGCACATCTTCACATAACATAATCATAAATAAAGGATTTTTACGCTAGAAAATAACATCCAAAAGCTGACAAACTTGTCCAAGAAGATGTAGACACTCATTTTCCTGATTTAATAAACTTCTAATTCCTTTTCCAGACATTATAATCACCTTATTTTAGTATCAGATCTACATAAAATAATAACATGCTAAGTATCTAAATCTTCTTAATACTTTCTATAAATATTAAGTACAAATTTTCAATCATATTTAGATTTAACATTCAAATTAGTGTTTTATTTTAATAAATTAAACAATATAAATTTATCAAAATTTTATTTTATTATGATAGGCATCAATCAATAATAGGGTAAAACATATTAGTGAATCTGAATCTTTCCTAAAATGTAGTAAAACACTCGGTTTCCCTTAGGGTTTCATCCTCCATTTAAAATTTTTTAATTTCTAAATTTAAGTCCAATTTTCTAGCTTTATTTCTTATTTTCCTTCATTCATAAATTATGCATGGATATAATGGATATACATAGTTTTTATTTTCTAATCCAAGCTATGACTTTAATCATTACATATTGTTTTCCTTTACTATGTAAAATCTATAAAAATTATGTAGTTTCATGGATCAAATATTCATGGAAAATATTAAGGCTGAAATTAATAATGAACAATCATTAGCCTTCCTAAATTATATATTTTTAATATTCAATCTAAGTTTTTTTAAGTTACCAATCAATGCCAAAGGGAACACATGAATCTTTTTTTCCCTCCTCCAAAACCTCAGTGTCATGCCAACTATCATCCCACTCTCTTTATTCACCATAGGCTTATATTAGATTTTGTGGTCCATGTTATCACCACATGAATAGGTTAGGTACCCCACCATGCACAACATATCAAAGGTGGTAAACATATTACTCCTCACACCCCTCCACCTCTCATAAGGCTATCCAATAGAGCCAAAGGGTATGATATTATTGATCAACTAAAAAATAACCATGTTAATATTTCCATCCTTGATTTACTAAAGAGATCAATTATTTACAAGGACAACATATATGAGGTGTTATATGAGACAACACTATTGAATGATACATATCATGCATATTTTTCCTCTATTATGAATGTAGTAAAGGATAATGAAGAAATGATCTCCTTTGAAAAGGAATACTTTCCCACCAAACACAAAATAGATCAAAACCTCTCATTTTTCATTCAAGTTCAGAGTAAATGTAAAATAATCAAGTGTGTGTTAGTAGATAATGGATCAAGAATGAATAGACACAACATAACTTTCTTAAAAAAACTAGGTGTAAGTATGGATGGTATTCAAAATAAAATTAAAGCATACAAGGGTTTGATATTATTCTATATCACTAACTTAGATAAATATCACTGGATGAAATAATAGGGCCCAATACATTTTATACCCTATTTTTGGTCATGTTTAATTATCTACATTAGAATTTTCTTATTTTTTTTACAACCTTTAGAAAAGTGTAAAGGATAAATAAAATCCAAGTCAAATGGATCATATGATGACTATTATGACTTGTCTTCATTTATTCAAAATATTTCAAAAATCATATATATATATATATATATATATATATATATATATATATATATATATATATATATATATATATATATATATATATATATATATATATATATATATTCCAAAAATCCAAAATTGGTACCTGAGCATGAATTGTTTACTAGTTACACATTAGGCATTTATGTTATTTATCACATGTTTGGTAGATTACATATCTTTGTTCATATGCACATGCATTTCATGATATATATGAGTGAGATTTAACACATGTAGGTCTTACATGATACATGGATACATATATATAGGACATTGATATACCTAGTGTCTATGATAATGGTGGGGGCATCTCATTTCATATGTCACATAATTACAAGTTATATATTTCTATGACCTTTCCATTTATCATGTTAAGCTACATTGATTACTTACACATGTCTTGCCCTTTCTTAAATTATTTGTAATGCTACATTCCATGGATATGTTATTTTTATATGATGTGATGTTGACATAGATTTATGGTGTAAACTAGTTTGACTTTTTATATGCTTCTTTATTTCCATTTCATTTTATATAGGCTCATCATTGATTATATTATGTGTGGCTCTCGCATTCTTTGTGTGATATTATTTGATTGAGTGTATCATTACATGCCTCTTTATTTGGGCATTTGTCATTTTGGGTGGCATTATTTGATTGAGTGTATCAGGGCATGCCTCTTTCTTTGGGCCATTGCCTTATTGGGTGACATATCATTTTATACCTCTTTCTTTAGGCCCTTTCCTTCTCATATGACATTTTTTTTATTGAATGTATCATTTTATGTTTATTTTTTTATTTGGGCCCTTGCCTTCTTGGGTGACATTGTTTGATTGAGTGTATCATTGTATGTCTCTTTCTTTGGACCCATGCATTCTTATATGAAATTATTTAATTGAGTGTATCAGTGTATGCCTATTTATTTTGGCCCTTTCTTTCTTATGTGAATTTTTATTGATTTATTTTTTCATTGTATAAATATTTATTTGGGCCATTTTATTATTCTATGACTTTTTTTTCTTTCTATGGCCCTTGTATTGTGTGACATTTGATTATCCATTATGTGTGCACTTTCTTTGTATGACTTGATTGTCTATCATGTGTGGATCTTGTCTTGTATGACAATGAGTGTTATTGTGTGAGCTTTATTATTTGCATCATTGATATGAACTTATGTGATTATGAGTGAATAACAATATAAATGTATGCTGATTTTGTGGTGTGATGATCCATAACACACACCTTAGTTATGTGTGGTGCCATAATCCATATCATGCGCCTTCTTGCATAGTTAATTATTCAGTGCTCAAATCAGTGAAAGTTACTATTATGTGTTTAATTGTGATATAAATCTTGACATGACACTTATATGCCTTATACTAAATGCTTAATATATGATATACTCATTCTAGATGATATATTCTCCACACATTAGCACAAGCTTCTAAATGGTTACATATTTTTACATAACATGATGTGGTTAACTATTTTATTTTGAGATGATTGATTCACAAGCTACATCCCTCACCTTAAAAAGGGGGCATATTAGTGGGATTTTCATAGAGATTCAAGCCTCCATTTATAGAAAAAATAGATTTTGGGATAGATTATATGATTTTGAGAATTTAAATTGGTTCAGATTATGGAACAAATGTTTGTAGATTATGGTATGTTTTTGGAGCACATGTAATGCATATGCACACATTTTAGAATAAAGTGAGTTACAAGTCTTCATATTTGGTACAAAGTGGATAGATGACCTCCTATATCATGTTGGCACTGGTTAGACTAGATTGGGAGTATTAACACTATTCATGCATCCCTTATTATAGTTTTCTATGATACCATCATTTGGAATAAATTGGGGACATGAACACTATTCATGTGTCCACTATTGTATTTGTCTAAGTTGGCATTGATTAGATTAGATTATTCATGCACATAAAATATTATAATTTTATATTTTCAAAACCATGGCATTGATGTGACATTAATGGTAACAAAGATAACATATTGAATTTATAAGTCCATCTAAAATGGTTGATTCACCTTACATGAGCCTAATAAAGGTTCCCCATTTCATATTAAGATTAAAGGTTAGTTAAGTAAGTAGTGTGGTTAAATTCCAACATCGCTTAATGACCTAGCACTATTCTCAATGGTTGAGGCATCTATTTTACCAACCCATAGCTCTTTGTTTAGCAATTTTTCCATTGGGTCATGATAATACTTGATTCTCTAAATGCTTTAGCAAAAATCCTAATCTCCAATGCTTTAGCAAAAATCACAACTCTCCAGTACTTCATCAAGAAGCATCATATCCAAAATCATAGGTAAAAATAGTTCACCCACTTATAGGTGTATTCATTCCATGATATTTAAGTTTCAAATTTTTCTTTGTTTAAAATTCACTTCATAAATGGGCATTAATTGGTTCATGTTCATTACAGCTTGCATGGGGAAACATACAAACTTGAATCCTTCTCCCAAAGATAAAGTATGTTTTATAATTTTACTCAAACATTGTATTTCATTTAAATGCTATAATAAAATGAGGTAATTTGTAGACACTTAAATCTAGTATTAGACCCTTATAAATTTTAGTGATTACCTACATTCACCTTACATGACTTGTGCATATTTATGTGATGCAGGAGCATCCAAGGTGAAGGGAAATATTACATAAACAAAAATGTATTAGTTTAGGTTTTTTATTGTGTTATATCCATTTCCTTATTTAATTAATCTTTTGAACCTATAATATGATTATTTAAGAGTATTCATTTATCATACAACAATGTGGAAATATTTCATATGTTTTTGTCAATCTATGTTGTCTCTTAAATCATGAACATTTGATGAATACAATCCTTAAATGAAGATACAAAATGACAAGAAAGACTTATATATATCATAGTGCATATATAACATGAGCTAAGTGTTAAATTTTAGGTCATTTGGAAAATCAATGTTAATGTACAGAGAGTTGTGACATATTCCATTTGACCTAGATTATCACTTAAACATTAGGGATTCAACAAAAGTTGATTCTTCAGTGTAGAAGCATGTGAGTAGTAGATGTTTATGAAGGTGCTTATAAATCCATTTTTTAGCCTATGTATTAAATTTATCATTGCATATAAGTCATGAAATTATTGTACAATAGTTTATTGTGAATATGTTTTTAAGTGTGACATGTTGAAAGGAGCTGAAGTTGATGGTTTGTAATTTAATTCCAAAAATTATGAAAACTAAAAGCTAACAAGATGTTATACTTTTTAATGATACCATGAAAGCTAAAGAGACACCCCACAAATCTAGAGATGTCAAAGGGATATTTATATTGGTTAGATAATTTAATTTTAAAAGAAGTAGATGAGCTAGTGGAAAAGAGGGAGGTGAAAAAAAGGGTGACAAATTTTTTCTTCATGTTTTTATTTTTAAAATAAGATTGTAAGGCATAAGTGAAGTATTTTACATTGTCCACCCATTGAAATGTTTTGAATTAATGAAAATACAAATGTTTTAAATGTTCATGTTTTTGAATTTGATCTTAGTTGTGTGTCTTGGTCTGAATAAATAACTAAGAATCATAGAACTATAGGTTATCCTTAAATATATACTATGAATGTGCCTACACTAATTTCAATATCAAATAAGGTTTATCCTAGTGGATTGTGTGTGTGAAGACTATCCAATTTGATTGGCAAGTTATGTAAGAGAAGTTTTCATTGGGATAAGTGATGGATCACAAAGGTAATGTTATTATAAAATGATCAATACAAAGAGGGCCTAGAGTTGCAAACTTGGCAGAAATGATGAGATGAATACAAGCAAGGTTGGATGCAATGTGTTAGGTTGTGGAGCTAAAAGCTTCACTGATGCAGACATGGAGGAGGTTGCAGAAGAGTTGCAGAGTGTCACAGACATCGACGTCGGTTAGGCCAACCGACGTCGGCAGGCAGGAAATAGGAAGCAACTGACGTCAGTCAGAAGTCGGCCAGCGTCGGTGACCCCAGGCAGACAGGGACTGACGTCGGTCACCTGTGGTTCAAGCTGCGAGTATATTATGGGCAGTTAGTTGACGAACCAAGTGTTTGCATGTTTAGAGCTAGTTTTAGACTGAGAGCTGCGGATCTAATTATTTTAATTAGGTGTCTAATTATTGTTTGCATGAGATCTATTTAAGAGACTCATTGGTTGTATTGTAAACTAGTGCTAGAGAGTAAGAGAGCAAATAAGCTCCTTCAGAGAGAAGAGAGCAATGGTGTGTTCCTCCTAGTGCCACAGTACCAGGTGTGGGTGCTGGATTGGAGAATCAGCAGGGTTCTTCATGTATGTATGATCTTGGTCATCAAGTGAGCATGGCTATGATAGGAGATCTGCATGGGTAATTAAGATCATTGATTTGCAGGGTATGTGTGTGCAAGGTCAAGGTTCACGGGTGTGCAGAACTAGGTTGATTTACAAGTGTGCAAGATCAGATAGGATAGCAACACAATAGGGAGCAGAATCAGGTGGGATCTACTTGGAGTATGTGGAGTACTTGTGGAGTGCGTGGAGCACTTGTGGTGTGCGTGGAGCACAGGTATAAGGTGAACACCAACTCTGTGTTTGAGTTGGGTGTTGGGACCTAAGAGAGAGCTTTGAGGGAAGATTTACTGTTTATGCCCTAGAGGTGTGGGAGCCCTAGAGGTGTGTAAGAAAGAAGAACTGTGGTAGCCTTCTTTGTTGTATTTCCTTCTGAAAGAGTTTTAATACAAGTTGTGTATTGTCTCTCATATCATGTGTTATTTCTGAATTCTAGTTACTTGTGTATTCTGGTTAATTTTCGCATATTAAGTTGCTTGGTAATCAATTGTGTGCTTTCGGTTATTCATATCCCAACACGTGGTATCAGAGCTAAGGTTGCAGGAAGCAGGTTTTGTGTTTGGTTACAGGTCACTCTCAGGGGTTTTTGATCGAGTGGGAGTAGAGCAATGGCAGATCAAAATAAGCTAAGAATGGAGGAGTTGAAAAGCACAGATGGTCACCAACGGTCATATGGAAAGAAAGAGCAGGTAAAAGAATATTGTTGGTTGGTAGCAGATCAACATGAAGGAACTGAAGATGCAGATGTTGCAGGTGTTGTTGCACAGGATGATTTGGAAGGTTTCTTGGATAAATTTGAATCTTGGATAACAGATTATGTTGCCTCTTTCCATGCAGCCCCAGGGAGAGGAGCTGGTGAGCCTTGCCAAAGAATTGGCAAAGGGGAAGTGACGCTGAAATCACAGGTGGCCAACACATGGGTGTTGAAGGAGGTCATGCAGGTCCCAGGTTTGGAGATATGGCTAATTTCTTCAGAAAGGTTGGGTGATGAGAGATGCATAAGAACTCTCACAGTGGATGCACTTGAATTAGCTAGTGGTAAGAAAATAGGTACTCTTTATCTACTTGTTTATATTACTGACTCTTCTTTTGTTGCAGAGATGTGGCTTCGTAGGCTTGGTCACATGAGCAGGAAGGAGATGCATGTTCTTAAGAGGAAGACTGATATATTTGACAGGCTTAAGAACTGGAAAGCCTTGGTGTTTATGGAGGAGATGGCAGACAGAGACCAGTGGATGGGGCTGGATACTTCTGGGTAGGGTAGTTTGGACATGGGACTTGATTCAAAGGAGCTCGTGGGGAAAAAGTCATCACTCACAGGCGAACACAGGTACCAGTATCGGCAAGAAAACTGGCGTTGGTAGTAGGTAAGACCGACGTCGGTCACAAGGACCGACGTCCACAGCAGGTTGACACCGATGTCAGTTGGATGCAGACTGTGTGGTGACTGAGGTCAGTTACTGTAACAGATTTTGGGTGGACAACGAGCTGTCAAGGAGTCTCAAATGCCCATATGGAGGACTGAAGATGGTAAGTAAGCCTTAAATTCATTGTTCCTCTTCTTTATACTTGTTGTTGACTATAGAGCAGGAAGGATCCAGGAAATAGTGGGAGCATGGCATGGAGAGATTGCAGAACCAAGTGGGAGATTTGATAGGGTTGCCAGTGGGAAGAAAGCATAGAGACGAATGGATACCTTAGCTGAAGAATAGAGAGAACAGACGTGTGAGATGGAAGACCAGGGCATATGGTCTTGAGGAAGCTGCAGGATGGTGGTACAGGTTTTGACAGTGGAATGACAAAGCATGACTTTAGTCAATGTCAGGGTAACTACTGTGGTTTGTCTTACCAGGTGGATGATGATTGCAACATCATTATGTTGCTGTATGTGGATGGTATGTTTGCTAGCAGGTTTGTACATACAGGGTTTTGCTGAGCTAAGGGTAATATTAGTTCAGTGGTTTGCTATGAAGAATTTAGAGTAGCAAAATTCTTTGGCATGGGGGACATGGGAGATCACAGGTTGATTTTGTCTCCAGTGGGAGCTGATGTGAATCAGGTGTTGGTGAGGTTCATTATGCAGGATGCAGAATCGGAGCACACTAAGGGCTGGACAGTTAAGTGTCTGAAATCACATGAGGTCTGGTATAGGCCTGAGTTTGCCCAAGGATTGGGTGTTGTCAGAGAGTTAGGAGCCAATTTAGAGAGGTGAGTTCTCAGGTATTTGAGAGGGACCAGCAGCAGGGATTCATGCTATTTAGGGTCAGGACTTCACTACATGGATTTGTAGATGTGGATGCGGCAGGGTACTTGAATGATAGGAGGTACATCACAGGTTGTGTGGTGGGTTGTCTTCAAGATTGAGCTTGAAGAGGGATACAAGCCAGGAAATAGATTAGATAGGGTATAGGTATAAGTACAATGCAGCTATTTATCTCCAAGTGGGAGATTGTTAGGTTGTGGAGCTAAAATCTTCACTGATGCAGACATAGAGGAGGTTGCAGAGTGTCACAGACACCGGTGTCGGTCAGGCCAACCGACGTCGGTAGGTAGGAGACATGAAGCAACCAACGTCGGTCAGAAGTCGATCGGCATTGGCGACCCCAGGTAGACAGGGACCGACATCGGTCACCTGTGGTTTGAGCTGTGAGTATATTATGGGTAGTTGGTTGACGAACCAAGTGTTTGCATGTTTAGAGCTAGTTTTAGACTAAGAGCTGCAGATCTAATTATTGTAATTAGGTGTCTAATTATTGTTTGCATGAGATCTATTTAAGAGACTCATTGGTTGTATTGTAAACTAGTGCTAGAGAGTAAGAGAGCAAATAAGCTCCTTCAGAGAGAAGAGAGCAATGGTGTGTTCCTCCTAGTGCCACAGTACCAGGTGTGGGTGCTGGATTGGAGAATCAGTAGGGTTCTTCATGTATGTATGATCTTGGTCGTCAGGTGAGCATGGCTACAATAGGAGATCTGCATGGGTAAGTAAGATCATTGATTTTCAGGGTATGTGTGTGCAAGGTCAAGGTTCACAGGTGTGCAGAACCAGGTTGATTTACAGGTGTGCAAGATCAGATAGGACAACAACACAACAGGGAGCAGAATCAGGTGGGATCTACTTGGAGTACGTGGAGTACTTGTGGAGTGTGTGGAGCACTTGTGGTGTGCATGGAGCATAGGTATAAGGTGAACACCAACTCTGTGTTTGAGTTGGGTGTTGGGACCTAAGAGAGAGATTTGAGGGAAGATTTACTGTTTATGCCCTAGAGGTGTGGGAGCCCTAGAGGTGTGTAAGGAAGAAGAATTGTGGCAGCCTTCTTTGTTGTATTTCCTTCTGAAAGAGTTTTAATACAAGTTGTGTATTGTCTCTCATATCATGTGTTATTTTTGAATTCTAGTTACTTGTGTATTCTGGTTAATTTCCACATATTAAGTTGCTTGGTAATCAATTGTGTGCTTTCGGTTATTCATATCCCAACACAATGGAAACAACATAAATAAGGGAAACTCATGTTGAGGATGTCAGTGAAGATGAAGAATAATTAGCTTAAGATATTGGAGTAAAAAATATGGAGAATAAATTTGAGAGTATGTATATAAAAGCTATGGAAAATATTGGTAGTAAACCAAAGCTAGATACTCTTTACTACAATGGGAGCTTAAATCAAGAGGAGTTGTGGATTGGATAGTGGAGATGGAGAAGTAATTTTAATATGAGTATATGGATGAAGCTAATAAGGTGAAGTATGCTTTTCAAAATTTGAATACTCATTCCCATTTATGGTGGGATCATGTGCAAGTTAAGAGATAAAATAAAGGTAAGGAGAAGATAAAATATTGGGATAGGATGGTGACAAAGTTGAATGTTAAATTATTGCCTTCTAATTATCAAATGAATTTGTTTAAGAAATTTCAAAATTTAAGACAAAATGATATTTGCATCAAGGATTACATTGAGGATATTTATATACTCACTATAAGAGTTAGACATATGGATGATGATTAGGGTAAGGTATAAAAATATGTGAATGGGCCACAATTTTTAATTAAAGACAAAATCCATTTTTTGAATTAGAGAATTGTGAAAGAATCTTATCAAAGTGAATTGAATGTGGAAGAAAAGTTGTCAAGAAAACAACAAGTAAACTCTAGAGGTAGAGGAAGGTATTATATAGGATGAGAACAAAGTAGTAGTGGAGGAGGACAACAAAACCATGATGGATATGTAAGCATATCACAAAATTAGAACTCAAGTACGAGAGGAGGCTACTCTTCTAGAGGAAGAGCATCCTTTAGAAGAGGTAGATGTGGAGGATTTTAAGGTAAGTTTTTTGAATTAAATAATTATTTTAGGCATATAACTTATGAGTGTCCAAAAAAAAAACTCAAAATAGTGGTAGGACTGAAATGAAAGACCATGTTACTCATGTTGATGAAGAAAGTGTTGGATCCCTAATACACATGAAAGAGCCAAAACAAAGAGAGGACATTATTGGCCTTGTCCACCATAGGTCACTACATTTAAAATTTTTTTAGCTAGACTTCCTTAAATTTATTGATATCCTTTTGAAGGGTCTTGCCTTGGTCATGGCTTGTTTTTTAATGGTGAAGTATGATGTTGTTCTTAGTGGTTATCAAGGTCTCCTGAGGTGGTTTAAAAAAGACGGTGAGTCAAAACACATAGATCTATAATAAATATCCTTGATATGATCATTCATGAAGTGTTTGGATAAATTAAGGTAATTTTTATTATTTTAAGGTAGTGTATTAGGGGTTATGGTCACTTTGCGAGATGAATTTCTTGAAATATCCATGTTAATTAGAAGGATCAAGTGGATTTTATATGTCAAACATGTTTTAAAGATTTTCAAGGTTTATTTTAAGGATAAAAATATGATATATACATTTATCTCACACTTTTTAACCTTTTTGAGTTATTTTCAACATAATAATGGTAGGTACAATTCAAAAAATAATGATTACGACCTACAAGTAGTTACAAATGTAGCTCATGAGCTATAAAAGAAAGATGAAAGTGTGTTTTCAAGAGGTTTAAGATGAATTAAATGTTTATTCCATATCATGAGGTATAAATAAAGTTGAAACAAGATTTTAAAATTCAAAACAAGGTAAAATCCCTGTCAATTTCTCCATCGGGTCATTCATAGGCAAGGAAGGCCAACTAGTTTTGTATTCATTTATGGAGGAGAGAGAGTGTTAGAAAAAATGACATTAGGTTATGTTAATTTACCTTATTAAATTCAAATACATATTATTATTTAATATATTTAGGGACATATCTTTATGAACCATTGCTAATAATGTAGCAAACTCCAAAACCTCTTCAAAACCCCAATATTATGGTTTTCTCTTGTTTGAGTGTGTTTGAGAGTCCATCGATGAAAATGGAAGATTTTAAAGGATATTAAAGGAAATAATAGGCCTTATTACACCATATTAAATAAATTATATAATTTATGGATTAGTCAAACTTGAATGTACAAGTTGTAGGGTTTTAAGAGTGCAAGTGTTGAATTTGCTTGGCATTGTTTGGAGTTGAAGAAGGGAGCCAAAACATATAATGAATATTTTTATTACCATATAAATATTTTTATAATTATACATTAGTTTATTTTACCTTAAAAATTACTTTCCCAAACTAATCTAAGATGGCATTTCTCAAGTGAGAGAGACATAGTTTTACCACATGCAGATTGTGTAAACTTGCAGGCATTCTAGAGTGGAAAGTTCATAATAAAAAATATATTTTTTGTCATTTTAAAAGGTCATAAAATATTTAAATTTACCATATAATTTTCCCAATGATATTTTACATCATCATTGGCAAGATAATCAACTCAAAATCAAATTTTTAGTGAGGTTTGAACTTAGAATAGGCATATATGGGTATGCCTATGAGAATATAGGGAATATGTCCTTCTATGTTAAAAATGGAGATAAATAAAGTAATATGAGATGTGAGGTAACTTATTAGAGTTTTATAAGTTATTTCACCCATACCCTGAAGAGATGTTATCATATAAACCCAAGATTCTTTGAGAGAAGGCCTAGTAGACCTGTAGAGACCTAAAGGGACAATTTTGCTTTTGAGGCCAATATTGAAGAAACCAATAAAGGAGATTGGTTTATTATAATTTTAAATATTATAAATAATCTAAATAATTTATATAAAAATATTCAAACACTCAATGGTCATTCTTGTTAAGAAATTGTAGGAAATAAGCTAAGAAGGCATTAAGTTTGGATTCTTGAACAAGGTCTAAGTGTGAAGAGAAATGATAGTTTTGAATGAATATTGATGTTTTAAATGAATAATAAAAACTATAAAAAATCATAAAACCTCCTTATACTCCTTCAAAGAAACTAAAAATGTCAAAACATGAAGAAACTAGTATGAACCTGCATGCCAAATATGACTGTGTACACTTACAGGGTGCATATGGAAAATGGGGAGAAAACATGCATTTTGGTGTTAAATATAAGGTTTTAAAGATCATGTGAGTTGAATAAAACCATAAAAAAATGTTTATATTATGATATGAACACTTTTAATGAGAATAAAACCACAAAAGATATCCATTATGGTTAAAATCCCAAAACTACCTACAAACCCTTATTATAGGTCAAAACAGGTTTTAGGAATTTTGAAGGGATAAAAAGATTTTATAGGTGTTAGGAGACACCATGTGAGATGTTAAATATATTATATAATAATTTTAAAATAAAATACAATCATTTGGAGAGTTTTTTCTTAAAATAGTCAACTCAACCTTCCTAACAGGCCTGTAGAGCTTGAGAAGACAAATTTTCTCATGTGAGAAGTTAGTTGAGAACATGCATGGAGGAGGATACTATTAAGGGATGATAATAAGGTTTTTAAAATACAATTTATTAATTTTTTTAAACTTTATTAAGGCCCTTAAATTTATGGACAATCTTTAAGAGTGTAGAGACCTAAAAATTACCATCTTTTCCCTCAAAGAGCTCAAAGATAGATTGGTATTCTAAGTGGTTATAATTCACTTTAAGTGAATTAAAATAACCTTGGTGAAATGTATGAGTATTATAAGTATATTTTGTATCCATTATTTTTCATGTGTGAAGGATAAAGTACAAGAAAATGGTCTAGAAGTTGTGCTTTTAAGTTTGTTTGCAAGTGATTAGATAAGTGAGGCCTTCTTGACCAAGTGAAAAATATTTTACACCTAGATATAGGTCTTATGTATTTAAATAATCCATTATATATACCTTTAAGGTGCCAAGAATATGTTTTAGGTAACTAGACTAGGCCAATATGAATATTGTCTTTACTTGCATGAAGGATGTAAAATTACAGACCTCCTCAAGATCACCAATAGTATCAATAACCTCATGGCACCCCAAAAATCATATAATAAAATTATTTAAATTTCAATAGGTCATGAATAAGTCATTTTAAATGGCTATAGGAAGAAAAAAAGGCTCATATATAGGCAGTTCACTAGTCAAGTTATTTAAAAACCCTCAAAGAAGCATAACAAGCCTCCATCAACTTCTCAAACTTGTTTCAAGATGAGCATGCTCTTGATGAATCCTAAGAGAGACTAAAAACTTGAAACCCTAAATTTTATAATTATGAAACATGAATAGGGCTTATATATATATCTCTCAAACCTACATGAAACTTCCATTATAAAGATTCCTACAACCCCTTCAAACTTCTTGTCAAGCAAGTTATGAAGACTCAATTTCAAGTAATATTTAATCTTGAACAAGAATCCAATGACCTCCTATAGAACCTTTATGGATTTGAAAAGTTGATATAGTAGTCTTTAAGAAAGAAACTAGATATTACATGAGTGATAGGTCTAACCTCATTTCCTTCTTTATTTTAAACAAGTTGGAACATGAACTTGTAGATTTTAATGATAAAGATTAATATGAGAAGATGTATGAACCTAAATTTCAATTTCACTAAGGTGAAATATGCATTGAAGATCTAATAAGGGAATAGGAATATTCCAAGAAATCCAAGTGTGTCATGTGTCAATGAAGCAACTTGTAACTGCCCACCAAGAAGTGGACTAGTAACTCTATGAAGGGATCAGTTTTAAGAGGCATAAAATCAGCTATGATGACCTTGTATGCCACCCATCAAGGATAAATACACAAAAACTTGGTCTAGAGTGTTGAGAATAAGAGGACACCACATTCTTTGCATACTTGGTAAAATACTTATGTTTTTTAACTGATTTTGTGCATGTGATAGTCATCACAGACTCTTGAAATGTCCACCTTATCTCTCTATTCTCCTTTATTCCATAAATTTAGCCTTGAATGGAATTTTAAATATTTCTCAATATGAGTACAGCAAACCCATGCTCAAGTTAACACTTTTTTTTTCCTTTTGAGATGAATAATAAGTTGGTTTTAACTTTCTTCATGCTTGTTTTTAGTGTATACTTGTGATTATGCATGATTGATAGTGGTAGTGTCATAACTCCATTTATTTTGTCCTCTCACCCTTACCTCTTTGCAAGTAATTTGGATCTTTTTAGGTCACATAAAGTGTTATAGCTGGTTGTGTATGTAATTAGATGTGTAAATATACCATTAGTGTTGATTTAGTTCACCTATTTATTGTCCTTCCTAATTCATGCATCTTCCAAGACCTTAATGTTGAAACACTAGTTTAATGAAAACCTCAAGTTAGATTTGTATGTTTAATTTAGTCATGCTTCACTTCACAAGTGCATATTCAAGTGGAGGTCAAGATTTTGGTGCATCAACTTTCTTTATGTTCAGTTTTCCCTCTCTCTCTTTTCCTTGCTAGTTGAGTAAGTTAGTGTTAGTTTTAGGTGTTGTATCAAGGGAGCCATCCCTCTTTATAGGTTATCTCTATTGATAGGTCACCCATATATTTAGAGATATCCCATTCTGTCAATTGGGTGAAGAGGTCCTGAAACAATCCTCTTAAATGGTGCAACTCAAAATGATGATAACTATGTTTTTGAAAAGAGTACTATTAAAACCAGCCAAGGAAATAAATGAATAACACAAAGGATTTTTTTTTGGATTGTTTGAAAATCCAAATATAAGTGTTGTAAGGTGGTGATTTATAGTGGTATCATGAATAGTTTGGTTTCTCAAGAGATGGTATAAAAACTTGGACTAAAATGGTTGGTATATCCCACACTTTATAAGGTTTTGTGGTTTCTTAAAGGCCATTATGTGTTGGTGAATGAGAAATGTATGGATAATATATTGTGTGATTATGTCCATGGATGTGTGTCATGTGCTATCAGGAAGGACATGGCAGTTTGATAGGAGAGTTTTCCATGATGGACAAGAAAACACCTACACCATAATGAAGGATGGAAAGAGATTCACATTGAGTCTAATGAGAGATAGAAAAGATGATGTAGATAATATTTCAAAATTGATGTTTTTTGGAAAAGATTTTTTTAAGGTGGCCAAGGAGGAAGAGACATTCTTTGTTCTAGTTTCGAATCCTATGCAAGTTATGATTGCCACTAAGGTAAGTGATCTTCCTATGTAAATTTAGATTATATTAGATTATTATATTGATGTTATGTTAAATAAAAATTTAGAGGTATTATTACCTATGAGAAGTATTAACTATCATATGGATCTAGTGCCAAGAATAAGTTTGCCTAACAAGGAAACCTATAGATGATGGAGAAAGAAGAGATAAAAATACAAGTGTAAGATTTTTTGGTTAGGGAATTAATCCAAGACATTTAATCGCATGTGAAGTCGTAGTTATGTTAGTACCCAAGAAAGGTGGAGAGTAGAGGATGTGTACATATTCACATGCAATCAATAAGATCAAATTACTAGTTTCCATTTCTAAAAAATGATTACTTAATGGACTATTTGAGTAGATCTAGGTACTTCACCAAGATATATTTGAAGATTGAGTATCACCAAATCTAAATAAGAGAAGGTGATGAGTGGAAGACCTCATTAAATAAAAATTATGAGTTTTATGAGTGTTTGGTCATGTCATTCAATTTTTAAAATTCCCTAAGTATATTCATGAGACTCGTGAATGAATTATTTAATCCTTTCATGGGTAAGTTTGTGATAGTTTATTTGGATGACATTTTGATTTTTAGTCATTCTAAAGAGGAGTATTTGCAGCGTTTGAAATTGGTTTTGGATAAGTTGAAAGAAAATAAATTACTAGTGAACTTTAAGTATAACTTCATGTAAGAGGAGATGATACATTTGTTGTTTTTAATCTCAAAATATGCATTAAGTATGGATTATAAGAAGGTGAGGAAAATTTTAGAGTGGCCTTCACCAAAGAGCATGTTTGAGACAAGAATTTTCCATGGGTTGGCAAGTTTTTATATAAAATTCATCATAAATGTCAATGATATATGTGCACCAATTATGAAGACTATGAAGGAAGACAAAAAGAAATTTAAATGGACCGTTGTAATAGATAATAGCTTTCATATTAAAAAAAAAGATCAAACAACTAGTGTTAGCCTTACCATATATTGGAAAGGTGTTTCAGGTTGATTTTAATGCAAGTAGGACAACCATAATAGTGGTGATAAATCAATAAGGTAAACCCATTTCTTATTTCAGTGAGAATTTTAATGGCACTATGAATAAGTATTCAGTCTATGACTCATATTTCTATGCAATTGTACAAGCTCTCAAGAAGTGGTAGCACTACTTGTTTCTAAAGGAAATTATTTTGTACATTAACAATCATGCTTTGTAATTCCTAGATAACCAAGGTAATATCAATAAAAGTCATATGAAATAGGTGTAATTTTTCAAAGCTATTATTTTGTATTGAAACATAGAAGTGGGAAGTCCAATCGAGTTATAGATGCCTTGAGTAGGCAAGCTATTATTGTGAAAGAGATTAGGGTAAAGGTCATTGGGTTTGAATAAATGAATGAATTGTATCAATAGGACTTGGATTCTTGAGATGTATGGAAAAT
The DNA here is from genome assembly GCA_037957365.1 of Torreya grandis. Lineage (NCBI taxonomy): Eukaryota > Viridiplantae > Streptophyta > Pinopsida > Cupressales > Taxaceae > Torreya > Torreya grandis. Next base: position 1,302,128 of record JARHVA010004978.1, read on the forward strand.
GTGCATGAATCCAACAAATTAGGATAAAAATCCATGGTTCAAGTGATTCAAGGTGAATTATCATTTAAAACAAGGAGGCTATTCATACTTCAAAGTTATATGAGAGAGAATATAGTGAAGGAAATATAAAATGGAAGTCTTGTTGGTCATTTTAGGTATGATAAGGATTTAACATAACTGAGTGACAAATATTATTAGCAATAGATGACTATGGATGTGAATAAGTTTGTGAAAATGCATAGATCATTCTAATATGCTAAAGGAAAAAGGTAAAGTTAGAATGCTTATTTGTATCAGTTATTGCCCATTTTAAGTAGACTATGTGATGCATTGAGTATGGCCTTTATTCTTGGATTACTAAGAACATAGCACAATAATGATTCCATATTTTTTGTTGTTATTTTTATATTTTCTAACATGGATCAGTTTTTAGCATGCAATAAGACTAGTGATACCATTCATATTTCAAATTTATTCTTTCAAGAAGTTTGAAGACTTCATGGGTTGTTAAGAAGTATTGTATCAAATAGAGATAGAAAATTTGTTGGTCACTTTTGGAGGTTATTATGGTAGAAGTTGGGCACAATATTATACTTTATTTCAGTCTATCAACCTCAAATAAATGGGTAAATGGAGGTTGTGAGCCTAATTCTTGGTAATTTAATGAGATGTTTATTTGGTGACAATCCCAAACATTGGGTTTTGATGTTGGCATAAATTGAGTTTACTTATAATGATTTAGTTAATCAAATTACAGGTTTGAGTCAGTTGTAAATGGCGTATGTGAGTTGAGGAGTACAATTAAGATGAGTGGGATAATTTCAAAAGGTGAAGACTATGTTCAAGCTATGCATCATGTACATAAGGAAGTCAAGAGAATACTTGAAGAGAGTGTTGTAAAATTAAAAAAACATCATGATATGTAAAGGATAAATCTAAATTTTGAGGTTGGGAACTTGGTTTTAGCACATTTTCTCAAAGATAGGTTTTTGAAAGGTGAATACAACAAGCTCACGTGGAAGAAGATCAAGACTTCCAATATTTTGAGGACGTTAATGCTTATGAATTAGAATTTCCCAATGGAATAGGCATTTGTCCTATCTTCAATATATCATATTTTTACTCATATTTTGAGGGGAAAATAAGTAATAACATAGATTTTTAGTCATAAAATGGAGAAAGTAGTTTCCAATAGAATCTAAACAGGAAATGGAAGCCATTCTAGACATTCATGTTGGAAATAATACAAGGCAAAGTGAATACTATAAATACTTAGTCAATTATAATAATGAAATAACTGACTTGGATGAATGAATTTGAATTTGCAAAACATGGTAAGACTATATAGGAACTCACAACAAGATCATGAGAAGGAGGTCATGAACATTTTCATTACCCTAGGTGTTTGATATAGGAGCATCCAAGGTGAAGGGCAATCTTAAATCAACAAAAATGTGTTAGTTTAGGTTTTGTATTACATTGTATCTGTTGCCATGTTTTAGTAAGATTTTTAACCTCTGAGAATGATGTTCTAAAAGTATTCCTTTAATACACAACACTACAAATATCTTTCATATGCTTCTATTTGTTTGAATTGTCTCTTAAGTCACATACATTTCATGACAATTATCCTTCAACACAAAGACAATATGGTAGGATATAATCTTGGAGATCATAGTATATGTATAACATATGTTGTGTGTTTAGTTTCAGGTCATTTGGAGAAACAATGTTAATGTTTGGAGAGTTATGACATTTTTTGTATGACCTAAAATACCACTTAAGCATCATGGATTCAATAGAGTTGATTATTCAAATCAGAATCATGTAAGAAATAAAGACTTTAGAAGATAATCATAGGTTCATTTGACTACCTATAAGTTTAATTTATTATTTCTTATAAGTCACGTGTTATCATAAGATAATTTCTTGTGATGGTGTTTGTAATTATGACATGTTGAAAGGAGTTAATACAAAAGTTTTGGCATCTGATCACAAAAATTATTGAAATAAAAAGTTGCCAAGATATTATGCATTAATGAGACTAGGGTAGCTAAATAGACACCCCATGAATCTATGGACATTAGAGGGATATTTATATTGATTGGAGAAGTTAGTTTTAAGAGATGTAATTGAGTTAGTGGAAAAGAGGGGAGTGAAAAAAATGATGACAAACCTTCTTCTTCATGATTTTATTTTTAAAATTAACATATAATTCATAGGTATATTATTATCCAACCATTGAAATGTTTTAATGGATGAAAACTCAAATTTTTGAAATGTTCATGTTTATTTATTGGTCTAAGTTGTGTGTCTTAGTCTGAGTGAATAACTAATCATCACATAAATAGAAGTTATCCTTAAGTGGATACCTTATCTATGTTTGCACCATTATGTATTTAACACACCCTACTCTTCTATACACATGTTTTCTATGGGCCCAACCTTCTCAATTTTTATCAATCCCCTACAATAGTTCCCTATTATGTGCCTAACCTATTCATTATCATACTCATAGTGTCTCTAAATCATCAAATCAATATTCATGTATTTTAGATAGTTCCATCATACTCAAATGCATGCATAATTTTGGAGGTCTCTAACCCTAATGAACATGTCTTTACACCAAAAAATGGTCATATTTTAAATTCAAATTATATTTATGGGATAGCTCTTACTTTTGCATGTCGGTGGCAAGAGAAAGTGCCCAAAGGGTTCCATATAAATACATAATAGGTCTATGTCTATTTCCATGATCTAGCATTATGTATAATTTCAAAGCAAATATATTATAATACTTACACATTCAAAGGGAATACCCTACACTTCTTAAATTAAAAATAAGTCATAAGGAGCAATCCCTAACTAATTTTTAAGCACCTAAGCCATGCCAATTTTCCCATTTTAAGTGTTATAACCCAGTTTACATATTGCATTCATAAAAGAAACACCATTGACACATACACCTAACAAGGAAAACTACGTGAAGTTATAATTTTCTCCTTGGATTATTGGATACATAGGCAATGCTCAAACATTCATTGGTGAGTGGTTGAGGTTAGCTTAAGCCACCTCTCTTTCCTTTTTATAGGCCTAAACCTAGTGTCAAAAGTAGAACTAGGGTTTCAAAGATAAGGAGAAAGGTTTTCTTTATTTATGCACACATCAAGTACCCGATATCATATAGGAAGACAAATTTAAATAAGGCACAATGACCTATGTTAAAACTATGAGGCACATATTCACAAGACAAAATCATAATCATAAAATGCTTACCCCAAAAGATAACACATAGAGGCTGATGGACTTGTATACATAGACCCAAACATTCTTGATCCTAATCCAAATGAATTCTACTCCATTTTATATCCATTATATTCACCAACATCAATCTCATATCTAAAGAAAGTAATAATACACTAAGTATCTAAATCTCCTTAGTATTTTCCATAAATAGTTAGTGAAATTATTCAATCATAGTTGGATTTAACATTTAGATAAGTGCTTTAGTTATTTAGAGTTGGTACTTAGGAAAAAATGGATCCCTTTTCCATAAACATAATACCCCAAAAATAAAAAGATATTTGTCTTAGTGGATTAACCTTTAAGGCATATGGCAATCATAAAAATGAAAGTGACAAGTATCTGAAAGTATTTAAATAATTACTTTCAAACCAAAAACAAATAAACTAAAAATTAATTCTCTACCATCTTCCATCAACCATGAGAACTCAAAGTCCTTGCGGTAGAATTTATAATGATATGGCCTTTCTTTTTATTTCTCACAACTTTCCATTCTTCTTAATTACTCAATTTGTTTAAAACCTAGCGTTTTAAACCATCGACTTTATCAACATTACCTTTATTTACTTTTTACTTGTCATTCAGGACCTTTTCTTTCTTTTTAATAAATCCTTCAATAGAATTTGGAGAAGAAAACACATATGATTCTTTACTAAACTTTGAAATATTTTTTGAAAAAGACTTTGCTATATTACCAGAATACATTACTTGATTGTTGACCAAAAATACTAACAAAATCCCTTCTTTGTTCTTCTTCCCACAAGAAGAGACTAATTTTCTCTTGAATTTGGGACATTAAGTTGAAACATGACCCAATTGAAATCAATTTCTACATCTGAAGGGTATTCATTCAAAATCTATGGATTGAGACCAGCATCTCATTTTTACTTTTAATTCAATCTTTTCTGGTAAAAACTGAGAGACATCTAAACAAACTAGCATTATAGCAAAAGTCATCTTGGAAAAATTAAGTGAAGAGGCATCAATTTCCAATAATTCCCCCAAAGCTTTATTAATAATTGTAAGCCCAAATTCATTCTAGAATTAAGTAGGAAGATATAGTAGCCATACCCAAGTTGGACAAATGGAAAAATTTACAGTTAGAAGGTTAAAAATAGGAAACCATAGTTTCACCAAGAGAAGGTGATAGTAAAAATTCCAAGATTTAGCTTGAATGATTTTATTTTGGTCAATCAAATAATCAAAAGCTACTGAAAAAAGCCTTTAGCACAAGGATAAATTTCCATTTCACCAATTAACAGTGGCTACTAGGAAAGCCAAAGCCATTTATGTAGATACAAAAGTGATAGCCAAATCCTATCAAAGTGACATATTAATCCTCTATAAAAACAAAGATTCACTTTCAAAAATATCTTCCATAGCTTTACCTTTAAATTTGACCACTAAGGGTTTAAAAACCCTTGATTGATCCAAATTGTTGCATTTTAAAAATGCCCTATCCTCCAAATCTGACTTGGTAGGGGTCAATTAAAGGCCTCCTAAAATATATTTACTAATACTCTCATCTGTCATAGAATTATAAAAACTTAGGTTCATAATTAGAGAAGAAATCAATCGCTGTAAATTTAGACTTGGTAGCCCTTGATTTGTCCTAACCTGACTGTCAAACCCTAATGTTCATTGAAAATTGGGTGTCAACCCTTTAAGTGCATTATCCCTTGTAATAGTCATCTTAGCCTCCACAAGTATTCCAGATGTAGGAACATGAAAACAAACCATAAAGATCTTAGGAAAGAGGCATGACAAAGGACCGAGCCCTAATCCCTAATGCATATCATCATCGTCGAGCAGGGAAGAATGAGTAATTTTTTTAGATAAGTGCATTATTATAATACATCAAATAATCTAAATACATCAAAGTTTTATTTTATTAAGATAGACATTAATAAAAAATAAGATAAAACAAAGAGTAAAAAATACCAAAAACCATTAAAATTATAACGTGACAACTATAGGGTGAAAAATAAATACCTTTTATAATATTTAACTATTAGTCCATGAACTCTAAATACAAAATTGATTGAATTAAAGTACAAAAAAAGTATTTATAGACATAATCCAAATAAAATTAAGGAATTAAAAATAACACGAAAACCTCAACAAAATTATTCCTTTGCATTCTCCTACAACTAAAAAATACCTCAATCAAGTGTGATTTTATACAAGACAATTAATTTTATACATGCCTCTAATAGATACTGACCATGTGCTAAAGCTGAATAACTAATCTATGTTGATTGCATTATAAAAAACGTGAACTATTATATCCAAGACTAAAAACAAATAGTACAAACCATTAAAAGATCAAGATAAAATAAAATAAATAAATTATCACATAATTAATTCATTCAAACTAACTTCAATTTAGCATGTTCAAGGACCTTAAAATAGACTAAATGATCAACGTTAAACTTATTGATAGGACCTTAAATACTTCAATGGATCTCATAGTTCCTCCAAACCCAATAAATAAATATCTTCAAGATCACTGAATGCCAATCCTCAGAGGAAATTTTTTGCTACTACTAAAAAAGCTAAAACATATTGTTCATAAGAAACACTAAAACCAAAGAAGAAGCAATTAAAAGTTGAATCTATAAGAAAAATATATAGGAAAAACAACTAAATGGATTTAAAGAGTTTATCAAATAACACATTACTTGCATCACATTGTTGTTAGTGTAGGTTTTCATTTAATTTCATGGTTTTTCACTACGCATGTTGTTTAGCTTGTTGAGGTGTCATTTAGGTGTTATTAGGTCATTGGGGAAGATAATCCCACATGCATAAGGATGTTGGGTCATGCTTATCTTCCACCTATACATGTACCTTTCTTAAATAAAATCTAATCAACGCAATCATTCTTTCTCATTTTTGAATATAGGTTCATTCATTGCAAATATAATTCTTCATGTGTATTCATTCTATGAGTGATCAACTAGTGGCCAATTTTGTCATGGTATTGGAGTGTCCAGGTTATGGTGATAAACATTGATTATTTATTGTAATAATGTCTAGAGTCTAAATTTATATTTTATCAATTTGATTAAAAGGAAATTTGCATATGGTCTTGCTAAGAAGATTATTATTGGGTGTAGTCATGTAAAATTTGAAATTATACAACTTTAGTATGGCTTACGCACCTAATGCATAGGTCCTTTTATTGGCTCACATAACCCTTCTAGGCTACTTCTTTCACTGATTCCCAGTCCTCTATAGCTTTTTAGACCTAGGCCTTTCAGACCCAGGCATCCATTTTAGGCCCATAACCATCCCCCTAGGTCTCATCCCCTTAGGACAACAATGCCCAAATAGGAAAGGAGCATTGAAATTCAGGGTGTCTTATTTTCAGTGTTGTTGTCCAAGTTTATTTTGGCCTCTAATGGTCAAATTATTTCAGATCCTTATCCTTTTCCTTGTTGGCCTAACGTGAATTCATTTAACCCATGATCATTAATTCCCCTATAAAAGGCCATTTAAAGTCCATTTAGAAGGGTTGTCACTCATTTACAGGAGAGATACAAAAATAAAAGTAAGTACACTCAAGCACTCTTCTCCATTCTTTGCATACAACCTTCCAATATTATTCAAAGCCTACTCAAGTCATTACACTAGTCTGTAGCTAGCTGAAGCACATCCAATTATATATTCTAGTTGCATTTATCATACATAAATTACACCAAGCACTTTAATGGGAGAACTACATTAGCTTGATCCCTCTTCAAAGTATTGGTATGCAGGTAGGGTGCCCATACACGGGGTGTGAAGTGAGTCTAGTGTATCCTTTACACACTAACCCTTTCTCTCTCTTTCCCAAGTTTGTATTCAAGTTCAAGCACCAGGAGCTCCTAAGGGTTTTTAAGATTAAAATAGGCACACAACAAGCTTTACAAGGCCCCAAACCCTAAAATTTTAGTAACAGGGTAACACATGCATTCCAAATAGAACCCAAAAAGATTTAAGCCTCAGGGCAAGTGTTAGAATAGGACTACATCACTGAATAATAGGGTGTCATGTTTTTGATGCTCTTGTCTAACCCAAAATGATTTCCAAGGATCTATTTTTGACTATTTCTTAGTCTTGCTCCTCCAATATTAGACCTTGTCTCAATCTAGATCAGATGGAATAAGTTAAGTTCTGTCTCTCATTACTTAATGTTGACCAATTTTGAATTTTAGGTCAAAATAGGGAACCCTTAATAAAAAATTTCACTTTTAGGCATATAATGGGGTATAATATGTTGTCATAAAGTGTTTCATAAGTCAATTAGTGTCAATTGATGTTGTACTAGCTTTGGTTAAGTGTTCTCTAGCCCATTTATCATTTAAATCATTTTGAGGGGTCTAAATGGTGCATTTAATGCTTTGTATAGGTTCCTTCAGATTTGTGCAAGTTACTATTGACCAAATTTTGGCCCTTTAGGAAAAAATTTGGCACCCCTATTTGAAAACTTTGCTGCCTAAGTCTATACCTTTGGCTAGGTCTAGTATGTAGGTTTCATTCAGAAGAAGTGTTCTATACAAAGCCCACAACAAATGTACAAGTCCAACTCTTTCAGAAAGTTTGGTTTTGGTCTTTTGCTAAGCCTTTGCATATTAATCCTTTCGAGTCTTTTGTTTTTGACTAAAGTGTTATTTTTTTCAAACTTTTCATTTGGCCAAAGTGTCAAATTCTTTCAGACAATTTATTTGAGACAAATTTCTCGAAGATGAAGATTAATTCCTTCGAGAAAATTATACGACCAACTTCTTTGAAGGACCTTTTAGGCTAAGGGCTCATTTTCAACTTTTTCAAAGGGTAGTTCACAAGTTTTGAAGGGTGCTTATATAGGCAAAGGTCTACTTCATTCTTTTTGAAGGATACTTTTTTTGAAAAAATGTCTCGAGCAACTTTCCTGAAGGGCACTTCATAAAAAAGTCATCTTCAACTTTTCTGAAGGGCACTTCAATTTTTTTGAAGGGCATTTTTAGGAAGGCTGAAAGATACTTTAAAAAAATTATGAAGGGCACTTCAACATTTCTAAAGGGGCTTTTTCATAAATTTGAAAGGAAACTTACAAAAAGTCCAAAAGAATATTTTTGTGGGAAGGTAGACCAAACAAAAGTTATGAAAGGAAACTTCTCAAGCTGAAGCGGTCATATACAAGATTCCAAAAAAATTCAATTTCTCAGAGAGATGGCCTAGACACATTTTATTGAAAAGAAACTTTTAGAAAAAGTCTTAAAGATTGTTTGAAACAAATTGTTCACAAAATTGTCTAAAGGAAAAGTCCAAGGAATGAATTCTTTCGGGAGAAGTCTAAGGGAAACAAGAAGTCTGAGGGAAACAAAAGTTCAAAGAAAATACCCTAAAGATGATGGCACACAAAAATTCAATTTCAAACTATGGAAAATAGTCATTGGTGTCAAAAGGCTTAGTGGGAATCTAAAGGTGAATATAGAGGTAACAAATGGAAAAATGCCTAGAGCATTTAGTTAAATTGTAATTGAATCAAGTGTAACTGATTCATTTGGTGAAATTGTAACTTATTCAATTGTAACTAATTTACTTGATGACACGGCATAGCTTTCTCACCTCTCTTCCACATGCAAATGTAATTTATTCTCTCATATAGACACATGTCTAAGTGACCCTTGGACTCCCTTTGCTTGACCTCCCTCCCAAAGGCTATATATATGCATAATGTTAGTTCTTTTCAGTAGCCTCCACTAGTTTTTGGGAAACTCTGGCTAGATTTGTACTTGAAAGACTCTTGAAGAAATAATATAAGTTATTTTTCTACTCACATGTTGTACTATTGAGTATTGGTTCAAATCATGTTGTTCTTGTTTAGTGAGAGGTCATCTTTCCTAACATGACATCTTTAGTTACCTACCAAATGTGCAAAAAAAGAGTGTTATTATAGGTCCTTATTAGTATACTTTTCTTAGTGTATAAATGTTTTAGAAGTGGTCTATGACTATATTCCTTCTTGAAATCATCTATTTCCCTCCCAAATTTTGAATGCCTTCTTGAATCTAACATGTCAAATGTTGATGTGACAATGCACAAGGTGTTGTGATTTTTGTGTGAGAGAAACTTTGTTAGTCTTTAAGTAGCATATTTTTAGTCAAATAGGAGGAGATAAATGTTGGTGCATCACTATTTTGGTTTCTTAGTTATTTTCCTCAACCCTTTTCATACATGAATTGATAGGTTAGAGAGAGATTTAAAGGTGCATCAAGGGGAGCTAGCCCCTTATCTAGAGAATCATCTCAATGACATTATCAACCACAGTAAGAGAGATGACTCCATTATTCCACTTGGATGAGGAGAGATGAGCATCTCTTCAAGGGTGCTAATCCAAGTGTCAACATTTTTTGGCATGCTTGGTGGGACTATTTGTCTAAGGAATTGAATAATTCTTGGTGTGTTCTTCAACCAATCAGCCTTTTGGAGCATTCCAATCAACACCAATGGTCACTCTAAGTTGAATCAACTAGTCAAGCAACCCTATGTTAAGCATGGGATATACTGAGAGGGGGGGTGAATCATTATATCATATATCTTATAAAACTTTCCCTTAATCAAACATTCAAGATATGCAATAAAACTCAAATAATAAACATCACACAAGAAAGAGAGAGACACCAGATATAACGTGGAAACCCAATGTGGGAAAAACTACAAAGAACAATCTCAAGTATATGAATGAGCACAAATCCAAACAATATTTTCAAGCCAAACTTGTAGGAGCACCATACCCCTTTGCTGAGCACCACCCTAGCTACAATTCATGAGCACAAACCCACAGGAGCACCATACCCCTTTGCCAAGCACCAACCTAGCTATCATTCATGATCACCAACCCACATGAGCACCAACCACTTTGTGTATACCACACACCTATCTCTCAATGTTGCTATATCAACAAATGATAGTTCAATATAACATCTCTTTCCTCTCTACCACCTTTGCTCTTCTAAGCTAGATATAACAAATACAAATCATATTCAACTCTCACAATTGCTCTTCTAAGCTAGATAATACAATATCAAATCAACCTCATGCTTCCACACATTACAAATGGCTACTCAAGCCTTTATTTATAGCTTTCCAAATGACCTTTGGCCTTCCCCCTTTGTGACCCTTCAATCCTCATGGAAAATGGTGCCAATCTTGGATGACCCTTCAAATTCAAGCCTTTGAAAAGTCATGTGGTGACCCTTCATGACCAAAAACGTTCTTCCCACTTTTGTCCTTATCTTTGGTGACTTTTCATATTCCTCAAAGTGTCCCTTCATGAGAAATTTCACCCTTACTCTTTTGTCTTCACTTGGTGACTCTTTGTATTCCCCAAGATGACTCTTCATGGGAAAATGCATCCCATCCTTCTTTTGTCTTTACCCCATGGCTCTTCAACTTCTCCATGGGCCCTTCTTTTGTCTCATATGCAACCAAAAATATATTCGCTAATATTAAATAAATATTAACTCATATTAGCCAAGATATATTTATTATAAACAACATTGCATTGTCATTGATGTTGGAAACATTGTCATTGATGTCAAAGGTCTAGTATTATTGGTGATAAAGGCCCCATTGCATGTAATGTTGTTTATAATAAATATATCTTGGCTAATATGAGTTAATATTTATTTAATATTAGCGAATATATTTTTGGTTGCATATGAGACAAAAGAAGGGCCCATGGAGAAGTTGAAGAGCCATGGGGTAAAGACAAAAGAAGGATGGGATGCATTTTCCCATGAAGAGTCATCTTGGGGAATACAAAGAGTCACCAAGTGAAGACAAAAGAGTAAGGGTGAAATTTCTCATGAAGGGACACTTTGAGGAATATGCCCTTCTTTTGTCTTTACCCCATGGCTCTTCAACTTCTCCATGGGCCCTTCTTTTGTCTCATATGCAACCAAAAATATATTCGCTAATATTAAATAAATATTAACTCATATTAGCCAAGATATATTTATTATAAACAACATTACATGCAATGGGGCCTTTATCACCAATAATACTAGACCTTTGACATCAATGACAATGTTTCCAACACCCTAGTGCATCATTAAACCATGTTTTGGTATTTATAACCCAATTATTGATTAGTATGGAGCTTGTGTTCCTTTATATAGTTTTGATCAAGCTCATGTTGTTCATGGAATCACCTCAAGAATCCCTCCTAATTGTTCTTCTCCTGGTAAATCTAAGAGTGCTAGGGAGATAATGTTGGAGTTTGAGAATAAAATGCTATAGATAGATAGGTTAAATGAGAAAAATAGGTATAAAAAAGTGTTTATGTACAAGGAAGAGTACTTGTTTAGGCAAGATCAAGCCATGAAATCCATGAAAGAGAAACTAATAAAATGGAGAAGTCAACCCACTCAAGGCAGTCAATCTTGTATACCTTCTTCCATTCCAAGATAACATTCTCCCATACAAATTAAACCTCCCCTTGTACACCAAATCCTTTCTATCAAATAACACTTTTTCATCAAAATAAAGTGAGCCAACCTTCTATCCCATCCAATGCATCTTCTCCTATGTTAAAACAAACTATTCCTACTATTAATCCTTTGCACTTAATACTCCAACACCAAAAGATATTGGATCAACCTTCTATGAAAACTAACTACTCTAAATTCTTAGATTGTGAGCCCTCCTTGGAAGAAAGCCATCCCATTTCCTTTAGAAACCAACACTTTCATCTTTAAACAACTCCTCCTATGCATGTGAAAACTCTCCCTAGTCTCCCTCAACCCCCTCAAGCCCTTCAATCTGATATCAAGATTATAAGTTGGAGAAATGTCTATCATAAACCAGATCAAGGCCTTGAGAAGGTGAATGAAGTTGTTGCCTATCATCAAAAGGAGAGACATGATGTTAAGATTCCAAGTTAGAAGAGTGATCATCATGAATTAGCCAAAATTTTTGAAGAATAATAGATAGAAAAAACTATGCCTATTGGTTTCACACATTGGAAGAATGTCATTCAAATGTGAACACAACCCAAAGAGGAGAAGAATGAAGAGATGGATTAGAATCTTATGGATAGAAATGCTATTCTGGTAAGTCATTCTCCTACTCCTCAATCTAAAATATCTCTAAGTGAATGGTGATTTCAAGATGGAAAGAAGAGCATGAAAATGTCCCATTATCTTTCAACCTATCCAGGGATGTTTCTTCCCCTCCCACCCTCTCCTTGGAGAAAAGAGAAAATGCCTTGTGTGAGGTGGAAGACAAATTTAAGAATTCAAAGGTGAAGAATATAATCTAAGTGAAAGGAAGATAATAGGTATAGAGATTTTTAGACATGATGAATTTTCATTATCCCTACTTGATGAACTTCCTTTTGGTCATGATGAAGATAGTGAACAACCCATAGTAAGTGATGATGAAGAATACAAGAATGGTAAGCTCTCTTCCCCTTTATTTGATGGATTTTCCTTTTGCTTTGATGAAGATAGTGACCAAACCATGAGACATGAATTGGATGAAGTTCAAGAGCATGGTTTTGAGTAGCTAAAGACTCTTGTTTTTGAACAAGAATTAGAGGAATCAAATTAGTTTGATAGAAGCATTGAAGGAGTTCTTGAGCCAAAAAATGATGAGTTTTAGGATGAGTTAGAAAAGTTTTGTCTCGGTTCAAATATCATACCAACCACCCTTCCTTAAGAGAGATATGATGAAGCAAGAGACCAATTTTACAAGCTTCTCAAAGAGATAGGAAAATATGAGTTGGTTCATGGTGCATACCAAGAGGGCCATGAGCCAAATGAGCCCTATAATGATGATATTGTAGCCATTGATCCATTTATGGACTACACCTATATGAAGGACTAGCATGAAACATGTCTTAAAGAGAAATATGAATACATGAAGGTGAAAGGCAAGTTTGAACTTGATGTATTAGAATACATGCTAATAAAGATATCAAATAAGAAGGGTGAGTCACCAAGTCTTCACTCCTAAAAACTACTTGGTTATCATCATGAGGTTTCTTGACATGAAGGAGACCTAAGAAGTTTCCCCTTTGATCCACGAGGGAAAAAATGTATCAATTTAGATGTACATATTAGTTTGATTTTAGTTCTATTGTCTTTTTATTTCCCTAAATTCTTATGCACATGTGTGAGTTGTCTTGTGTCTTGCTTTGTTTTGTGTCTTATTTGTTTTTTCTTGTTATGTGTTGTGTCTTGTAGCATGGGTTTTCCTTCTGTTCTGGTCTGTTGTTTAAGGTTTTGAGTCATGGCTAATGTTTCCTTGTTTGAGTGTCCTTAGATGACTCCATGCCTAATGGATTAATTTGGCTACTGGTTTGGTCAGTATAGCAGGCATACTACCCCTGTGAGTCACCAATTTGTTGACCAAATTTTGGACCTTCAAGCCAAAATTGGGCACCCCTATTTGAAAACTTAGCCACCTAAGTATATTCCTTTGGCTAAGTCTAGTATGAAGGTTTTATTTAGAATAAGTATTCTATAAAAATTCCACAACAAATGTATAAGTCCAATTCGTTCAAAAAGTTTGGTTTTGGTCTTTTGCTAAGCCTTTACATAGTAATCCTTTCAGGTCTTTTGTTTTTTAGTAAAGTGTTATTTTTTCTAGACTTTTCATTTGGACAAAGTGCTGAACTCTTTTAGATAATTTGTCCGAGACAAATTTATCGAAGATGAAGACTAATTCCTTCAGGAAAATTATTTGAACTATTTCCCCTAAGAACCTTTTTAGGCTAAGGGATCATTTTCAACTTTTTTAAAGGGTGGTTTATAAGTTCTAAAGGGTGATTCTAAAGGAAATGGTCCACTTTATTCTTTTTGTAGGGTACTTTTTTTGAAAAAATGTCTCAAGCAACTTTATCGAAGGGCACTTCAAAAAAAAGTCATCTTCAACTTTTTTGAAGGGCACTTCAATTTTTTTGAAGGGCATTTTAGTTTTTTCTGAAGGGCATTTGTAGGAAGGCCAAAAGGTACTTTACAAAAATTTTGAAGGGAACTTCAACTTTTCCAAAGGGGAATTTTCAAAAATCCAAAAGGACACTTAAAAAAAAGTCTAAAAGATTGTTTTCATGGGAAGGTAGACCAAATAGAAGTTATGAAAGGATACTTCTCAAGCTGAAGGGGTCATTTGCAAGATTAAAAAAAAATTCAATTCCTTAGAGAGATGGCCTAGATAAATTTTTTTGAAAAGGCACTTTCAGAAAAACCTTAAAATATTGTTTAGAACAAAGTATCCACAAAATTATCTAAAGGAAAAGTTTGAGGAATGAATTCTTTTTGGAAAAGTCTAGGGGAAACAAGATGTCTGAGGGAAATAAAAGTCTGAAGAAAATACCCTAAGGATGATGGCCCACAAAAAGTCAATTTCAAACTATGGAAAATAGTAGTTGGTGTCAAAAGGCTCAGTGGGAACCTGAAGGTGAATATAGAGGTAAAAAAATGGCAAAATGTCACAATCATTTAGTTAAATCATAATTGATTCAATTATAACTAATTCATTTGGTATAATTGTAACTGATTCATTTAGTGACATGGAATAACTTGCCCACCTCTCTCTCACATGAAAAAATAACTAATTCTCTCATACAGACGCATGTCCAAGTGACCCTTGGACTCCCTTTGCTTGAACTCCCTCGTAAAGGCTATATATATGCATTCTTTCAGCGCTTTTCAGTAGCCTCTGTTGGTTATTGGGAAAACTCTGACTAGTTTTGTACTTGAAAGATTCTTGATGAAATAATACAAGTTATTTTTCCACTCACATGTTGTACTATTGAGTATTGTTCAAATCCTATTGTTCTTATTTATTGAGAGGTCATCTTTCCTAACATGATATCTTCAGTTACCTACCAAATGTGTAGAAAGAGTGTTGTAGGTCTTTGTTAGTATTCTTTTCTTAGTGTATAGATGTTTTAGAAGTGGTATATGACTATATTACTTCTTGGAATCATCTATTTCCCTCCTAAATTTATAATGCCTTATTGAATCTAACATGTGAAATGTTGATGTGACATTGCACAAGGAGTTATGAGCTTTATGTGAGAGAAAATTTGTTAATCTTTAAGTAACGCATTTTTAGTCAAATAAGAGGAGATAAACATTAGTGCATCACTTTTTGGTTTCTTAGTTTTTTTCCTAAACCCTTTTCATACATGAATTGATAGGTTATACAAAGATTTAAATGTGTATCAAGGGGAGCTAGTCCCTTATCTAGAGATTCATCTTAATGAAATTGTCACCCACAGTAAGAGAGATGATTCCATTATGCCACTTAGATGAGGATAGATGAACATCTCCTCAAGAGTGAAAATCTAAGTGCCAAAAATTATAAATGATGATGTCATGTCCCATGTGTCCTTATAAGTCTTACTATTCTAACATAACTAAATAAATGGTAGGTTGTTAAAAAAAAGGCAGTCTTATTGGCCAAAGAGATAGAAATGGACACTTGTATAGCTCCTTGGGAAGTGTGCCACTTGGAAAACATGTGAATGTGACTCTCCATCTCTCAAATTCTCAAATCCATGTTTTTTTGATATCAAACTTCCATTTATAGCTCAAAACCATTCTACTACAATTTTGCCCTTCTTGGCATACAAAAATCGCTTTCAAGTTTTTATTTGGTATGTCTAACAAAAAGAGTTTTAGGTCAAAAAATTTTGGGAGGTTGTTTTAAACTATGATACATTAAAATCCATATAAGAATTTTGATAATTGGTTAGGTGTGCTTCATGAACAATCCCTCCAAGTTTTCCTCCATTCTAAGAAAGTTCATACAAATTGGTTACTGAGATTACTTTTAGATATTTTTGGATTTATCCTATAATTATTCACACACTTGGTTTAATGTTTCAAATGGTTTAAATGAGGAAACTAACTCATTTTAAAGAGGATGTATTTTTTTGAGTATGGGTAGTTTTTCATCACTTTTAAGTTGTCATGTTGTGAAATCAGTTCCATGGGGTGATGCAGGTGTGTCCCATTGATTTTCTCAAACTTCTCTTGATTTCATCTTAACTTTTCACCTTCATTCTCCAAGGCATTCTCATCATTTGCAAATATACATGTCACACAAATAGTCTTTCATCATATTGTCTACCTCTTTTTTAGTAATCATAGATGTTTTCCATATTGAAATGAATGTTTTGAGCTTGTATCAAGTTTCCATTGATTTAAATCATGCTTAAATAGGGTTGAAAATAATTTTAAGATTCCCATGAGGTCTTTTAGTCCATCTTAGTCCACTTTCCCATACTATCCACTCATAGCTCATTCACACTTCCAAAACCTATGATGACATCATATTAAGGTGTGAAAGGATACAATAGGTTTTCTACTTCATTAGAATTGATTGAATTGCATTGGAATTTATTGATGAAAACACTTCAAGTTAACTTTCATGGAGGATTCATATGGTTCATGTCTTTTCACCGTAGATATATCAAGGTATCCTCCTACAAGTGGTTGAACAGGAAATCAAAATTATCCCATGACAATATAGAATCAATATAACATCTATTTGAGGTTGTGATATTCTCTTTGGGTCATAATAAGATTACACAAGGTGTTGAGGTGGTAGGAGAAGGCTTGAAATAGTTAAGGTAAATGGCATGGGTAATGAGCATACAATTAAATGGTGTTTCAAAGCAACTAGTTTTGTTCACCTTGTAGCCCTTAGCATGGGTAATGATCATAAAAAGTAGGAGGAGATGATAAAAAGTGGATAAGGGTATTTAGGAGGCCCAAATATGCTCTCCAAAACACTAAAAATGACCAGTATACTCTATATGCCTAAGTTACATGAGGCCTCTTACTCCCGTAAGTAACAAACTAAATCATGTTTTCAAGCTTGAGTATCATTTAGGGTGGAAAGGATGTTCATTAAATTAATATATCATTAAAACAATATAATTATATGATTTCATTTCCTTCAAACACACCTACAGTCCGCACCAAACCTGGAAGGTTTCACCTACAAGTTCAAAAAGTGATCTTAATTTGATCTCCTTTTGGCATTTTAGGATTATGAAAGAAATTTTACAGCACCTATATGTTTTTGAGACATAAAAATGGATTCAAGTAATCCTTTCCACATTATGGACAATATATAATCTGATTAATATCCACCCACAACAACAAAAGGACAAGGTTTCACAATAAAGAAAAAAACTTGGGTTTATAAGACTAAAGTTCTTAAGGAGGACTTAAAAAAACATGAAATGATTGAAACAAATGTGAATTTAACCATATAGGATAAATTTATATTTTAAAACTAATTCTCAATATTGAACCATATATGGACACCCACAGGAACACTAAACTAGCAGGGGTAGTTTCAACAAGCAAACATAGTCAACTGAGAAGTGACTACGCAGACAATGAGTTTTTGGTAGTAATTTGATAGTGTTTAAGGACAAATTAGGTGAGTGAAAGAAATAAAAAGGTATTTAATGACTTAAAAGGATTCAAAATAACCCTTAGTTTTCATGTTAAGGTCTAAATGGACAATGTAACCTATGGGTAGGGTAATGGGCAAAACTCCTTAGCTTTAGCAGTGATCTCAATTGAGGCCTAATTGGTGCTTCAAGACCTTTAAGGGTGAGTCATGAGTATGTGTATGAAATCATATGGTTTAAATGATTCATAAATATATTTAAATACATCTTGATCAAAGCCAAATAGGTAGTGGATTATACCTACAAGTAGTGTCGAAAGGGGTTATCTTAGTATAATGAGAAGGCTCGGTCTTGAGTTCAAGGAGTGGATGAAAGGAATATAGAGTTATGAAGGTTTTTATCATATGTTTCATATAATTAAATATTTTTATGGATAAATTATCTAAAAAATGATGAAACCAAACCTATTCACATCACTCACAACCCTTTTAAACACCTACAACTGGGTATGTAGGAAATAAGCCAAAGCAATTGAGACTAGCCAGGGGGAAAAAGTGTATCCAAATCAATACTATATAGACATATAGGAAGTATATATGTATTTTATACTATATTCAAGGTCAATTCATGAATTTACACCTAAAAGTGTGATTTTTAAAGGTATATAGCAAATTAAGCTCAGTTGGTCACAGAGTAAGCTCAGTCTTGACTGAGTAAGGAAAGTGTTTGAGGTGTCAGATGGTTAAAATTAAGTTTAATTAATTATAATATGGACATTAAAATTTTCCTTATGCAATGGATATGGAACACATGAGTGGCTTAGATAAGTAAAAATCATAGTCTATACCAAGAAACCTAGCAT
Source organism: Torreya grandis (assembly GCA_037957365.1). NCBI lineage: Eukaryota > Viridiplantae > Streptophyta > Pinopsida > Cupressales > Taxaceae > Torreya > Torreya grandis. The sequence continues at coordinate 1,320,703 of JARHVA010004978.1, forward strand.
ATAATCTTTGCTAACAATTTGCCCCACTCTTTGACACTTTTGGAGGGTCTAACCATAGGTTCAATGGCTAAATTTTTTTATATATCATATTTTACACTATAATTATCCTATATAATGTGTATTTAACCCAAAAAAATATGGTAAGTGCCCCTATTTTGTCTCTGATAGGGGGCACTTCCCTAGGTGCATAAACTGGTAGTATTGAGAAAAAGTGATGAATGGATAGGCAAGGTATTATTTAAACCTTGAGGAATGGATTATAAATTTAGATGACACACATGATATAAATATAGATAAATAAAATTAAGGTTAAATTTAGAAGGGTAGTCTAACATACAAAAGGTTACATGTAAGGCTTACTAGGCATATAAAAGCCTAGTTTCAAATGAGAGGCCATTCAAACTTTTAGCATGAAGACAATTGTATAAAATATTAGATAATATTATTGGGATGTGGTTAAATTTCTTATATATATTATAAATATATATAACCATAATGAAACCATTTTGGAGCTCCAAAGATAGAACATGCCTACTAAGCATGATAAAACCTAAAAGCCAAATGGAAGGTCATTCTCAGTTCTACTTGAGAAGAGAATTCCCATGAGTGAAAACATGATTTTGGGACCATGATATATGTGTTTAATATTTTTTAAATCAAATATATTTTAGTGGAATCAATTTTTAGCTTGGGACCAAAATTTGACTTGTGTAAATAGAAGAACAAGCACAATAGGCCATCTTTAGAAGCTCACATCTCCCATGAGGCTCTACATGGAGACCAGAGAAGATATAATGGGAATTAAAGAACAAATTTTTGGAATTTTTTTGCAACTCCAACGTTATGTTTTTATGAAACAAGCTTAAGGGTGAAAATAGGCATGAAACCCTTGCAAACCCTCAACTAGGACCAGTCTTGAGAAATTGAGTGGTAAAGCTAATATAATGGAATATTTTGATCAGGAAACCTATTAGAAGTTTAATAATACTCACCAAATCTCCTTCCCATGCTAGCTATATGTACTAAATTGTATGAAAATGGGTAGAAACATGATTTTTCTCACCATTTTATGTGTTTTGTAAGCTACAGGATGAAGTAGAATATTAAAAAAAGTTATAATGAAATATTTACACTTAATATAACTCAAAATATTCATTTATTTTCATTAATAAACCTATAAGTACCCCAACTAGGTCCTTACTTTTAGCTAGTCAAAACTAGCCCATTGAGCAAGCTAGAGAGAAGAGAGAAAATCTTCACTTGAAGTGTTTTTAAGGTACCCATGATGCTTACAACGCCATTTAGGGTGTTTAAATTTTTCACTCACTCCCTCCCATGTATTTTCATGAAAATTTTATGCCAATTTTTAGGCCAAGTGTGTAGGGTGAATAGAAGGGTAGTTTTTAGGACAATGAATGATGATGGCTCTCTACCAAGTGATTCCAAAAGACCATTCATGCAATAAATACATGGAGAGTCATGTTTGAGATCCTCCCATTCAATTAAAATAATTTTATCTTCCCTAGATAGGTTATAAATCACTCAAATAGTTCTAACCATGAAGGTAATTTTCTATGCAAAAAGAGGAGTTTTGTGCCATTTTGCATAACTTTGATGATTTGGATTGACACTTGTTTCTCTTGAAATTTCATGGTTGGACCCATATTATCTTCCCATGCATGTATAACTTAAATTATTGGCTTTCCAAGTGTCCTTGTGACCCTTGGACTTATCTCTCTCTCTCTCTCTCTCTCTCTCTCTCTCTCTCTCTCTCTCTCTCTCTCTCTCTCTCTCTCTCTCTCTCTCTCTCTCTCTCTCTCTCTCTCTCTCTCTCTCTCTCTCTCAAACTCTCAAACTCTATAAGAGTTGTCCATTTTGGCATTGTATGAAAGGATCCACCTAATTATGGAAAATCCCTACTCAACTTTACACCATTTGATTAATAACATGACTAATTTTTTACCTCTCTCATGACTATTCATATCATTCCCTACTTGAATGTTGAATTTACTTAGTGAAGACTATGGATTCCTTAGCATTGTACTTCATTCTTTCACCTATTTTCAACCTCTTCTTGTAGGACATGTGAAGTGTTCCAAGAGATGTTCATGGTTTAAGTGAGTAATATTATCATTAGATTCATTCAAGACCTTTTGTCTAGTCCTCCTAGCCTTTCATATAATCTATGACCCCACAATGTAATATTGATACAAGAAGACATAGATTTGCGAAAGTGTATGTTTTAGTTGGTTTCTTGGTCTCAAGTGGTGGAATGAAATTGATCAGAAGTCATAAAACTGATCTAGTGTATCACTTCCATAGGTTAGGTTTGATTTTTCTTATCCTTATCCTTTTCCACCCCCAATAGTTAGTAGTAATTGTAGTCAAGTGGTACTTCAAGGGAGATAGCCCTATCTATAGACTCGCTTCATTCCTTAGGCTACCCAAAATCCTAAAAGTGATTCCATTATGCCACTTGGATGAGGATATCCTTATCATCTCCTCAAAGGGTGAAAATCCAAGTGAAAAATGTTTTTGGCACACCTGATGGGACTCTTGTTCTAAGAGATTGAATTTTTTTTGGTGTTGTCTCTCAACAATCAGCGTTTGGAGGCATATATGCAAACACCAATGGTGACTATAAAGACATATTAGCTAGTAAAGAAACACAAGTGATCCTTTTAAGAACTTTGGTAATGTGTTTCTTTATGTTCTTACTTGAAATGAAGTTTCATGGCTGCCTACGGTTATGAATTTTTCCCTCTACAAGTTGGTGAGACATATCCATCTTTGCCCATCCCATACCAATATGAACAAGTTCTTGGTAAACCTCACCATATCCTATATAAACATTCATATGACCTTCATCAATCCTAATATGACCATTTTCATCCTTGTCATGAGTTATATCAATCTTATAACCAGCCTTCTCAATGTCTTACCTCTCCTAGTCAACCTAATCCTTTCTCCAATCAACCCATTTCCCCATTCAAACAAGCACTTTGGGGTATGAAAGATATATGTTGGAAATTGATACTAGAAGGGGATATGGTTAAAATATTCCTAATATTTCCATCCATCAAGTAATAAATACATTAGAGTTAGTCAAGAAAGAGTGGACACCTATTGAGAGAGCCAATTGGCAAAGGTTCACAAATGAGATGCTTGATGTGAGTGGTTTAGTCTCTTAATTATAGGATAGGATAGAAGTTCATGAAAGGTATCCTCACCAAACATATAATCCTTTCTATCCAATTCCCCAAGTTCCACATCAGCCATACATAATCCCTACTCATGAGCCAAGTCAAGCATATCAAAATCCCCCTTTTCCCGATCATTTGGAGGAGAGAGTTGAGAAGAAAGACCTTAAGTTTGAAGCCAATATTAATAAGTAGATGACTTGGAAAATTTGAATATGAAATATTCCATATTGGCAGCCAATAAAGTGGATTCTAAACCCTCATTTCCCTCTCACATTTCATTCCCATCACCCCAAAGGGAGACCTCTAATCCTAGCATCATGAGCTGGAGTAATGTAGCTGAGTCATGGGGAAAGAAAGATGAAGCAAGCCTTGTCAAAGAATATGAAATTGAAAATAAGATTGATCCTATACAAAAATCTCATATCCTTCCTCAAGAAGTAAGTTCTAACCCTAAGATCATGAGTTGGAGTGAGATAGTAAAGTCATGGGGCAAGAAAGAAGAGAAGAGCATTGTCAAAGAGTTTGAAGTGGAAAATGAAGCTAGTCCTTCTCAAGTCCCTCCCACCCTTCCTCAAGAAGATCCCTTTATTTCATGGCATCCTTCATATAATCCTTTTTCCCATAATGATTCCTATCAAATTCAAGAGAAGATTTTCTAAGAGAACCTAGCCAAGCAAATTGAAGAATTAGAGGCAAAGATGAAGTTGTTTAGTCAAGGTGAGATGGAAGGTTTAGACCCAAAAGAAGATACTATGCCTAAACAAACCCCATCTACCCTTCATCAAGAGATTCCTAAAGATAATTTTGACGTTAATGAAGTATTGGTGAAGTGGAAGGAAGAGAATCAAGTTATTTTGGCTCAAGGTCTCCCTCATCTTTCTCATTAGCTTCCAAAAGAGCCTCTTGCCTTGCATTCTCCATATGACCTTGAGCTCTATTTTCCACCTCCACCAAGTAGTTATTATTTACCTCATCTTATTACCCTTTGCATTGATGGACCTATGGCGTGGCAACAAAAAGAGGAGTAGTTTATTGATAGGGAAAGAGGGCTCTTACTTGAGGAAAACATACCTCTTTGGTAGCCTCATTGGGATAGATCACACAATTTCAAGATGCCTAGTCTTGGATTCACCATTGAAGAAGTTAAAGATATTGAGGTTTTTGAAAAGGAAAATCATATTGTACCAGTTAAGACACAACTTAAGATCCCTCAATAGGTCTTAAGTGATGAGGTAAAGGTAAATCCTTGTATTGAATCTCTTTGTTTAGTTGATGAATAATGCTTTCTTTGTGTTGAAAAGCCTATCTTGAGAGAGGAAAATGAAGAAGAGTATGCTCAATTCATGGTTGATCAATAAGAATTCATGAGTTTTTATGAGGAAGAGATCACCATAGGTACTCCCCTTGGTGAACAAAAAGACAATTCACAAATTTTTGAAGAAAGAGGTTTCCTTTTTTCCAAAGAAGAAGAAATGATCATTAACTCCTTCCTAACATTGCAAGACACCATAGATGAACATGTACAAGTTCATAATCAGTATTTATATGACTTGTTTGAAGTCATTGGAGTAGGCTATACTCCTCTCCAAGGAGACCATGAGCTGATCAAGGATGAAGAAGGTATCATTGGGACTCAAGTAAGTAAGCAAAGGATAAATAAGCTTTAAAATTTATCCTCTCAAGAAACATATGCATTTGATGATGACATGTTTAAGTCATAAAGACAAGCTATTATCCTCTAAATAAGTTTGGAGAAACATATCAGCTCTTGAAAGATGAAACAAACTCATATTAGCCTCAATCTTCTAGGAAGCAATAAATCAATCCTCTTAGAGCTATGCCTACTAAAGAGATACAAATTGACCTTAAAATGAAGAGTGGGTAGCAGCATAAAGTGTATAAACATGTTCAAGAATAATATGTCTTAAATGGATATCTGATCAAGGAGGATCTACTTAAGATCAGATCAAGTGAAATGCCAATGAGGAGGTCTAGCCCACAAAGCATTCATTTCAAAGAGAAGCATGCTTAGTATTTTGTCTCATCTCATCATGAAGATGATTCAAGAGGTTTTCCTTTTGATCATGGAAAAGAGTTTTCTTTAGTTTTTAGTTGTGCATAATAGGTTTTTTCTCAAATCCCCTAAGTGCTTATGCACATGTGTGTTTGCTTTCTTGTTGTGTGTGTCCTTTCATTTTGTGTGATTGAGGTAGTCAATAGCTATCTTTTTGATGAAAGGTTCAAGTCAATTGTAAAATTATATTATTTATAATAGTCCTTAGATGACTAAATAATCCCAATGGGTTGATAAGGCTACTAGTCTAGTTAGTATAGCAGGCATACTAACCCTATGAATCATTAATTTGTTGACCAATTTTGACTTTTAGGTCAAAATAGAGCACCCCTATTAAAATTTTTCACTTTTAGGCATATAATGGGGTATAATTTGTTTTAATAAAATATTTCATAGGTCAATTTGTTTTAATTTATGTTGTACTAGCTTTGGTCAAGTGTTCTCTAGGTCAATTTATCATTTAAGTCATTTTGAGGGGTCTAAATGGTGCATTTAATGATTTGTACGAGTTCATTAGGATTTGTGTAATTTAAAAATTCTTATTTCATGTCCCATGTGTCCTTATAAGACTTATAAAGCTGACATAACTGAATAAATGGCAAGTTGTTTAGAAAAAAAGTAGTTTTCTTGGCCAAAGAGAGAGAAAAGGACACTTGTACAACTCATTGGGAAGTGTGCCACTTTTAAAATGTGTTAATGTGACTATAAATATCTGAAATGATCAAATACACTTTTGGTTTGATCTCAAACTTCCATTTCTAGCTTAAAACCGTTTACTACAATTTTGCCCTTTGTGGCATACAAAAACCACTTTCAAGTTTTTGCTTGGTACATCCAGCAGGAAGAGTTTCAGGCCAAATGCTTCTAGGAGGTTTTTTTAAACTATGATACCTTATAATTTATATAATAATTTTGATAATTTTTCATTTTTGCTTCATGAACAATCCATTCAAAGTAGACTGTGCAAAATTGCCTATCAATTTGTGTACCCTCCAAGTTTTCCTCTATTCTAAGCAAGTTCATACAAATTAGTTACTAAAATTTATTCTAGGTATTTTTTGATTCATATTGTAATTCTTAAAACACTTGGTTTCATGTTTTAAAATGTTTTATTGAGGAAACCAACTCATTTTGCAAGAGGATATAGTTTTCTAAGTATGGGCAATTTTTCATCACTTTCAGGTTGTCATGTTGTGAAATTAGTTCCATGGGGTAGTATGGGTATCCCATTGATGTTATAAAACTTATGTTTCTTTAATTTTCACTTTTCACCTTCATTCTCCAAGGCATTCTCATGATTTGCAAAGATACATACCACACAAATAATCTTTTAGCATGTTGTCTACCTCCTTTTTAGTAATCACAAACGTTTTCCACATTGAAATGAATGTTTTGAACTTATATAAAGTTTACCTTGATTTAAATCATGCTTAAATAGGGTTCAAAATAAGTTAAAGATGCCCATGAGGTATTTTAGTCCATCTTGGTCCACTTTCCCACACTCACTATCCACTCAGAGCTCATTCACACTTCTAGGAACCTATGATGACATCATCCTAATGTGTGAAAGGATAAAATAGGTTTTCCAACTCCTTAGAATTGATTGAAGTGCATTATCATGCTTGATTAAAACACTTCAAGTTTACTTTCATGGAGGATTCATATGGTTTATGTCTTTTCACCATTGATATGTCAAGGTATCCACCTATAGGTGGCTGAGTAAGACATCAAAATGCTCCCATGAAAGGATGGAATCAATAAAGCATATATTTTAGGTATTTATATTCTCTTTGGGTCATAACAAGCTTATACAAGGTGTTGAGGTGGTAGGAGAAGGCATGAACTAGTTAAGGTAGATGGTTGTGCATTCAGGACCCTCATCCCTAAAGGAGTAAAATAAAGGACCAATGGGTTTTCATGGACCTTGTTTAAAACAATTAAATGGTGTTTCAAAGCATATAGTTATTTTCACCTTGTATCCCTTGACATGGGTAATGATCATGAAAATTAGGAGGAGATGATAATAAGTGGAGAAGGGTATTTAAGAGGCCCAAATATGCTCTCTAAAATACTAAAAATGACCAGTATTCTCTATAGGCCTAAGTCACATGAGGCCTCTTAATCCCCTAAGTAACAAACTAAATCATTTTTCAATATTGAGTAACATTGAGGGTGGAAATGATGTTCATGACCTTAAGAAATCATTAAAACAATATGATTAGATGATGCCATGTCCTTCAAACTCACCTACAGTTTGTACCATACCTGGAAGGTTGTTACTATAGGGTCAAATAGTGACCTTAATTTGATCTCTTTTTGATGTTTTAGGACTGCCAAAGAAAGCCTAAAACACCTATATGTTTGTGAGACCTAACATTGGAATCAATAAATCTTTACACATTATGGACAAGATATAAGCTGACTAATATCCACCTACAACAACAAAAGGACAAGGTATCACAATAAAGAAAGAAAAATCTGATTTATAAGATTAAAGTGATTAAGGAAGAATTATAAAAGCATGGAATTATTGAAACAAGTTTGAAGTTAACCATATAAGTTAAATTGATTTTGGAACACTAATTCTCAAACTTAAACCATATATGGACACCCACAAGAACCCTAAACTAGTAGGGGCAATTTCAATAAGAAAACACAATCAACTGACAAGTGACTGGGCAGATAGTGAGTTTTTGTTATAAATTTGATGGTGTTTGTAGAGTAATTTCCTACTCTACGTCGTATTTAATTATTTTTGATTTGAGCACTGCAATTTTGGTTCTTCGAGTGAAGTGGCATAATTTTGAAGCAGAGGGCCGGTTTGTTTTGCCCAAGTGTTGAGATGCAGTGGAAGCTGCCAAGTGTCTCCCTCTGAGCAGGTCTTTTTCCCCTTCTTGTTTCCTTCGTCTCATTTTTTCCCAAGTATTAGTTCAAGTAGATGCTGCCAAGTGTCACTTTTCAGGAGACAAAGCAAATAGTTGGCGTCCCCCGAGTCACCTTTTTTGTAACCTTTGAGAACGGCGGATCGTGCCACATACCCAGTAGCAGTTAAGCGGAATGCACCACATGTCAGCATCCGCATCTCATATCAGCATCCACACTTCAATAAGAGACTTTCACCATAAGGCAACAGAGAAGATGAAAATCACCAAGTGGCAGTTGCGGAGGCCCTAAAAGACCTTTTTGGAGAAAAATCGCAAGCCACCACGTGTCGGCATTCGAGAAGCCATGAGTCCAATGCTTTCCATTCAACGCAAAGGCATCATTTTATTTTGCTTAAGTGCCACAAATCAGCGGATGCTGCCAAGTGTCACTCTCTGGGTCCCCCTCTACTCCATCCATAGAAGAAGTGGAAGATGCCACTTATCTTCCTTGAAGCCACGAAAGTCTCCACATGTCAATGCCTGAGAGAATCATCGCCAAGCTCTATTAACAAATATGAAATGGTGGTGGGTCCCGAGTGTTACTTCAAAAGCCTACGGAAGCTGCCAAATTTCACCATCCATAGGAGTCTGATATATGCCCCTAATGATACTATGACATAGCCAAAGGGGAGTAGAAAGAGCTGCGTGTCTTCGATGAATCAAACGGAAGGTGCCAAGTGTCATTTTTTGGTGTATTTTAGGTGATCAAGGGGATTTTCAGAAAATTGACTAAGTGTCCTCTCCTATTTCAAACATAGCAGAGTGTTCCGTGTATCGGTTACCAAAAGTGAAATGGAGGGAAAATCGGCTGGAGTTAATTCGAGTAGATGAAACAGTTCATCGGGTAGATTTTTGGAGCCACCCACAGCATTGAAGGCACCGTCTATTTGTCTCTTATGAGTGAAGGACGGAGAAGATTGCGCGGGAAAGAAAGTATAGGGAGACATCTGGGGATATAAGAAGAGGAATTGTAAAATCTAAGGAGGGGGGAATTCTCATAGTTTTAGACTTTCAGAGTTTTTGACCAATAATATCACTTGCTTTTGTTACATTTTCCTAAGTTGAAAGGTTTATATGACTGTGTGTGTTTCTGCATCTTTTGTATGACTGGAAGATTCAATAAGAAAATTGAACATTATGCCCTTGTTGATGTCATCTATGTCATTTGCAGAGTAGTCTATGCTATAGATTTTCTAGTATTGTGATTGGAAATGTTATTTGCTTATGTCCCATTTTATGGAGTTTGAAGTTCTACATAACTTTGTGTGACTTCTGCGCCTCTAATGTGATTGGAAGATTCCATTAAGAAGATTGAAGACTATGCCTTTGTTGACAATTCCTGTATCTTAGCAAAAGACTCCCCTGTTGTGAGCCTCTGTTTCTGTTATTCCAATCTTTTACATTGATCATGCACTTGTCTGCTCTTAAATGTAATAGAATCACATAATAGTTTCACTGTGCTCAAGTTAGGATTAGGATTACTCTCAAGCACATCACCATAGTTAGGTTTCAATTCTTGCATTTTGCGTTTTTGTTTAGTCTCCTATCCCTTTTCCCCAACACCCAATACAAAAGAAGAGACCAGCTTCTTTAAAATCTGGAGGTTGTTTTCAAGTTGCATTGTCCCACAACTTGAAACTTCCCATTGTTGTTGATTAAGATCTAGCACCATTTTAAGACATCAATAGTTTCTGGCACACCCGGTGGGACCAATCTTTCAAGGAGTTGAAGAATTTTGGTGTATTCTTCAGCCAATCTGCCTTTGGAGGTTTTTATCGGCACCAACAATGACTCTGCATCACCAGCCAATCAAGCAATATCATCAAGAAATCCCTTTGGTATGTATAACTCTGTAACTCATAGCTATGAGTCTTATTCTCCTTCAAATATGTTTTATCAAGAACAAGCTTCTCCTAGAATCATGTCAAGTAATGAGGATGCATATTGTTATGAGCCACATCAGTCTTATGCCCAGTCCCCCCAATATGTCTCATCCCATGTTGAACCTAACCTTATTTTCATTTTCAAAAAAGCATTGCTGGGATTTTAAAAATATGTGTTAGAGCTTGATAAAAAAGGGGATGTGGTCAAAAAATTCCTTGTTAGGTCATCTATCAAGTGAGGGAGGCAATAGACCTGATCAAAAGTGAGTGGGATCCCATTGAAAGGGCATATTGGCAAGAGCTTACATACGAAATGTTAGATGTGTTTGGATTTATTGCATTTATAGAAGAGAGGCTAGGCGTTCATGAGAACCAGCCTTATCAAATCTACCAAACTTCATATCCACCACCACAAATTCTAGATCAGGCATATGCCACCCCTATTCATGGGCAAGGTCAAAATTGTCAAGGTCAATTCCCCAATAATGCAGAGCCCATGTTAGCAGCAAGTCAGGATGACCCTGGACCCTCACTTCTTCCTCAACTCTCCCCCACCATTCCTCAAAAGGCTCCTCACTTCCATGAAAATTAATATGAGCCCGCTTCAAAAGAAACTTCTTATACCACTCCCCAGATCTTTCAACATGATGATGAGTCTCTAAGTTGGACTGAAGAGGATGATGAAGTAGCTGAAAACTTTGTAGAAGAGTGCATTCAATTCATGGCTAGTCAAGAGGATTTAATCAGTACAGAGGAGGAGGAGATCAACATAGACTCTCCTTTTGATGAGCAAGAGGATAAGCCGCAAGCTTTTTCTTTAACTTCTGATGAGGAGGAGATCATTTCTGATTTTTTCCTCACTCTGCAAGAGGATATGGAGGAACATGGAGACTCCCTCGACCAAGTCATTGAGATAGGAGGCATTGAGCTAGTTTCAGATGAAGAAGAAAGCCCTGAGATTCAAATGAGTATGTAGAAGAGATGCCAGCCTTTTAATTCATCTTTGCAAGAGGATGAAGTCATCAAAGAGCATGATGATGAAATAAAGATGGAATATGAAGAAGATGTGCCAAAAGATAATGGATATCAAAAGGCACAGCATGAAGAACCAATAGCCCATGATTTCTTGATGACACCCGACAACATGAAGAACCAGTATTCGATGGGCATTCAAGGACAAGAAGAGTTCATAGGTGTCAAATACACGTTTTGCTCAGATTCGTTCGAGTGCAGGCAGACCTGTGTGGCTGGTGCAGAGAACATTCCATCAACGACGTATCTGTTGTAATCACTGGTATGGCAATGCAAGTTGGCTTGTCATAAAGAGGACGTGGGAAAGTTCATTTTCGATCTCGGAGGAAAATAAGGATTTTTAATCAATGTAGTTAGGTATTTTCCATTCCTGCATTGCTTTGTTTTGTTTTTGCTTTCCCGCTTTTCCTTTAAAATAAGTGTTTTAAATGCAGAGTTGACGTCTTAGAAATTCTTTATTTTTTGCTACAATAAATGCTTCCCCAAATCTTTCAAAATCTTCAAGGTACCTTGTGCCGCATAATGTGTTCACCTCACTGTTTCCCGAAGATTGAGTAGGATTTGTTAATGGTCGCCTTAATTTAATGCTATTTGGGACTTGAAAGGCCCATAAACATCCCTTAGCAAATTTTAAAGTTTACAAACTTTAAAGCATTCCTGTGAAATTATCTTGCTCATTGTGATTGTGGCACCTAGTGAAATTTGTTGTAGTAAGCGTGTTTTTATCTTGCAAAAGGTTCATACCAAGTTATTATACAAGAGATTTAGAGATGGTGGGAACATCAAAAACACCCAAGAAGAGAGGAAGGGTGCAGTCCCAATTGGACCCAAAAGAGGAAGAATAGCCTTCACAGTGCCCAGTGCAGAGCATTGCAACTTCTCCTCAGGTAGGAATTACTCCCCCTCCTCCCTCTCAATCCATGCCTCCACCCAGCCAAATGACACCTCTCGCCACTACTGCCATTCCCATTTCACAATTCACTTCATCCTTGATGCCTCAAGCCTTAACGTTACCCTATTTCTCCCCCTCTGTTCCCAGAAAAATGCCCCTTCAACTCACCCCCAGCCAGCCAATGGTTCTCCAATACGGCCTGCCGCAAGGATTTCCCTTCGCAGGGGGATATATTGCATCCCCTTCCACTTTTTAGACATAGATTGATGCCTCAAGGAAGGCAAGAGAAGCCCGATTAGAGAAGAAGAGGAGTAAAGTGAATATAGCATTGGTAATGCCACATTTGAGGTCACAATTTGACCCCATTCAATAGCAGCTGACGGTGACCCATTTGTCGCTCAACGTTGCCAAGCTGAGTGAACAAATGCAGCCGAAAGACTACACCATAAACGTAATGGCCATCGACATGTCCCTATTCAGGCCTCAAGACAGATTTGAGCTCATGACCGAATCCACTTCTGCAGTCATAGAAGATTATTTGAGGATATCAAGGAGACTGTAGAAGATGGAGGCTGACCTGGCCACGAAAAAGGCAAACTGCAATAGTTTAACCAAATAAATAAACCAGAAGGATAATGAGATAACTAGTCTATAGAAATAATTGCAACATACTGTTTCCCTCTAGACTCAACAGGTAATTCAAGCCCAAAATGATTCTTTGAAAGCAGAGCTTGTACTTGCCAAGGGTGCAGCAACAACTCTAAGAAAGGAAAATGCAACATTATAAGGAAGAATCGAAGGACTCCAACTGCAAGTTACCCAATCACAGCAAGGGTTATTGGAAGAATAGAACAAGGGTGCAGCTTTTCAAGCCCAGCTCCAAGCAGAGCAGCAGTAGACCGCGCAACTAGAAATTGAGCTGGCCAATAGGCCAAGAGGTATCGAAATGGTGCAGTTGGTGAAGGAACTCTACAAGTCAGCATGGGAGAGAATCTCTTTAGAGATTCTCTAGCTTAGGCCACTTTTCACCTTCTTACACCACATGCAGTAGTTGTGCGAGATGGTTGAGAATTCGATACAAAGCGCTTTGGCCATGATCTCCCAGAGAGTCACAAACTCTCATTCTTTACTAGAGAAGCTCTACAGCTCAAGGGATGCAACATTGGCAGTTGTAGGGATTCTTGACAGAATGGCTGCCGCAAAATGGGTCAATGAGGAGCTCAGTTGTAACATCGTAGCCAACAACTGCAGAAGCTATCTCGATGTCATCAAAGAAGGCATTGGCAAAATGAGGCAACACATTGAAGATCTAGTGTAATTGGGCCTTCCTTCCCCATTTCTAGATGCAAGGACGGTGCTGCTGGTGGATCAAATCCAACCATTGATGTTAGCCAGGCAAAGGGATCAAATAGTTTTTCAGAGCTTGCAGGATGATTCTCCAACCTCTGAGGTTGAAAATGTTCTAATCCTTATTTTCTGGCTAGAATCCAAGCTGAAAGCCACTGCCCAGATCCTGCAAACCTTTTTGCACAAGGATCTCATTAGCTTGGATTTGGCTTTTGATGAGTTGTAGAGAAAGGAAGGATTATCCAACCATGAGTGGTCTATCTTCCAGGCAGCTCTTTTGAAGCTATAAATTTTGAAATTTTGATTGAGCGAGAGTCAGGTTCTTTTTGAGCAGGCTCAAAAGCCCTGATGGTCGCCAATAACTGTAGAGTAATTTCCTACTCTACGTCATATTTAATTATTTTTGATTCGAGTAATACAATTTTGGTTCTTCCGGTGAAGTGGCATAATTTTGAAGCAAAGGGCCGGTTTCTTTTACCCAAGTGTTGAGATACAGTGAAAGCTGCCAAGTGTCACCCTCCGAGCAGGTCTTTTCCCCCTTCTTATTTCCTTCATCTCATTTTTGCCCAAGTATTAGTTCAAGCGGATGCTACCAAGCATCGCTTTTTGGGAGACAAAGCTGACAGTTGGCATCCCCCGAGTCACCTTTTTTGTAACCTTCGAGAACGACAGATCATGCCACATACCCAGTAGCAGTTAAGCAGAATGCACCACATGTCAGCATCCACATCTCATATCGACGTCCGCACTTTAATTAGAGACTTTCACTATAAGGCAACAGAGAAGATGGAAAGTGTCAAGTGGCAATTGTGGAGGTCTTGAAAGACCTTTTTGGAGAAAAATTGCAAGCCACCACGTGTCGGCATTTGGGAAGCCATGAGTCCAATGCTTTCCATTCAATGCAAAGGCATTGTTTTATTTTTCTTAAGCACCACAAAGCAACAGATGCTGCCAAGTGTCACTCTCTGGGTCCCCCTCTACTCCATCCATATAAGAAGCGGAAGATGCCACTTATCTTCCTCAAAGCCATGAAAGTCTCCACATGTCAACGCCCGAGAGAATCATCGCCAAGCTCTATTAACAAATATGAAATGGTGGTGGGTCCCAGGTGTTACTTCAAAAGCCTACGGAAGCTGCCAAATGTCACCATCCATAGGAGTCCAATATATGCCCCTAATGATACTATGACATAGCCAAAGGGGAGCAGAAAGAGCTGCGTGTCTTCGATGAATCAAGCGAAAGGTGCCAAGTGTCATTTTTCGATGTATTCTAGGTGATCAAGGGGATTTTCAGAAAATTGACTAAGTGTCCTCTCCTATTTCAAACATAGCAGAGTGTTCCGTGTATCGGTTACCAAAAGTGAAATGGAGGGAAAATTGGCTGGAGTTAATTTGAGTAGATGAAACAGTTCATTGGGTAGATTTTTGGAGCCACCCACAGCATTGAAGGCGCCGTCTATTTGTCTCTTATGAGTGAAGGACATATAAGATTGCGCGGGAAAGAAAGTATAGGGAGACATCCGGGGATATAAGAAGAGGAATTGTAAAATCTAAGGAGGGGGGAATTCTCATAGTTTTAGACTTTCAGAGTTTTTGACCAATAATATAATTTGCTTTTGTTACATTTTCTTGAGTTGAAAGGTTTATATGACTATGTGTGTTTCTGCATCTTTTGTATGACTGGAAGATTCAATAAGAAAATTGAACACTATGCCCTTGTTGATGTCATCTGTGTCATTTGCAAAGTAGTCTATGCTGTAGATTTTCTGGTGTTGTGATTGGAAATGTTATTTGCTTCTGTCCCATTTTCTGGAGTCTAAAGTTCTACATAATTGTGTGTGACTTCTGCGCCTCTAATGTGATTGGAAGATTCTATTAAGAAGATTGAACACTATGCCTTTGTTGACAATTCCTGTATCTCAGCAAAAGACTCCCCTATTGTGAGCCTCTATTTCTGTTATTCCAATCTTTTACATTGATCATGCACTTGTCTGCTCTTAAATGTAATAGAATCACATAATAGTTTCACTGTGCTCAGGTTAGGATTAGGATTACTCTCAGGCGCATCACCATAGTTAGGTTCCAATTCCTGCATTTTGTGTTTCTGTTTAGTCTCCTATCCCTTTTCCCCAACACCCAATACAAAAGAAGAGACCAGCTTCTTTAAAATCTGGAGGTTGTTTTCAAGCCGCATTGTCCCACAGCTTGAAACTTCCCATTGTTGTTGATTAAGATCTAGCACCATTTTAAGACATCAACAGTGTTTAAGGACACATGAGGTGATTTAAATAAAAAATAAGGTATTTAATGACATAAGAGGATTCAAAAGAACCTTTAGTTACCATGTTAAGGTATAAATACACAATGTAACCTACAGGCAAGGTAATGGGCATAACTCCTTAACTTGAGTAGTGATCTCAACTTGTGGCCTAATTGGTATTTAAAGACCTTCAAGGGTGAGTCATGAGTATGGGTATCAAATTATATGGTTTATATGATTCATAAATATATTTAAGGACATATTTATCATACCCAAATAGGTGGTTACACCTACATGCAGTGTAAAAAGGGGTTATCTCATTCATAATGAGAAGGCTCAGTCTTGAGTTCAAGAAGTGGATGAAAGGAATACAAAGTTATGAAGGTTTGTATCATATGTATAATATAATTATATATTTTTATGGTTAAATGAGCTAAAAAATGATGAAACCAAACCTATTCACATCACTCATAACCCTTCTAAACACCTACAACTGAGTATGCAGGAAATAAGCCAAAACAAAGCTTCTAGGTGGAAGTTGAGACTAGCTAGGGGGAACAAGTGTATAAAAATCAATAATAGATTAAAATAAAGGAATTAGAGATGTATTTTATACTATATTCAAGTTAAATTCATTCATTTACACCTATAGGTGTGATGTTTAAAGGTATATACCATATTAAGCTCAATTGGTCACAGAGTAAGCTCAGTCTTGATTGAGTAAGGAAAGAATTTGAGGTGTTAGAGGGTTAAAATGAAGTTAAATTCATTCCAATATTGACACAAAAATTATTTTTTTCCTTATTTAATGGATATGGAACACAACAGTGGCTTAGACAAGTAAAAAACACAATCTATACCAAGAAATCATGTATATAGTCTTTGCTAACAATCTACCCCAGTCTTTGACACTTTAAGAGGGTCTAAGCATAGAATAAATGGATAAATTTTATATATATCATATTTTAAACTATAATTATACTCTAAAATTATTATTTATCCCAAACAAATAGGGTAAGTGCTCCTTGTTTTATCTCAAATAGGGGGCACTTCCCTGGGTGCATAAACTAGCAGTATTGAGAAAAAGTGATGAATGGATAGGCAAGGGGTTGTTTGAACCTAGAGGAATGGATTAAAAATTTAGATGACACACATGATATCATGAGATATAAAAAAATTAAGGTTAAATTTATCAGGTTATTCCAACATATAAAATGTTGCAGGCAAGGCTTACTAGGCATAGAAAACCTAGTTTCAAATGAGAGGCCATTCAAACTTTTAGCATGAAGATAGTTGTCCAAATTTTTAGATCATGTTATTATGATTTGGTTAGATTTTTTTAGTTTTTTTTACATATAGATAACCCTCAATAAACCATTTTGGAGTTCCAAAGATAGAACATGTCTACTAAGCATGATAAAACCTAGAAGCCAAATGGAAGGTCACTCTCAGTTCTAGCTTGAGAAGAGCATTACCACAAGTGAAAACATGTTTAGGGGACCATGATATATGTTTTAAAGCTTTTTAAAATCAAATATATTGTAGGGGAATAAATTTTGATCTTGGGACCAAAATTTGACCTGTGTAAATAGAAGAACAAGCACAATGGGCCATCTTTAGAAGCTCACATCCCCCATGAGGCTCTGCTTGGAGACTAGAGAAGTTTAGGAAAGCTATGAGGGGTATTAAAAAACAAATTTGTGGAATTATTTTTCAACTCCAACATCATTTTTTTATGAAACAAGTTTAAGGGTGAAAACAAGCCTGAAACCATTACAAACCCTTAGCCAAGACTAGTCTTGAGAAATTGAGTTTTAAATATAATATAATGGCATATTTTGATCAGGAAACATCTTTTAAGTTGAAGAGTACTCACCCAATATCCTTCCCATACTATCTATATGTACATAATTGCATAGACAGGGGTAGAAACATGATTTTTCTCACCATTTTATTTATTTTGAAGGTTACATGATGAATTAGGAGATGAAAAAAAGTTTGGATGAAATATTTAAACTTAATATAACTAAATATATTCATTTAATTTCACTAATAAACTTATATGTCCCAACCTGGTCCTTACTTTCAGCCAGTCAAAACTAGCCCATTGAGCAAGCTAGAGAGAAGAAAGGAAAGCTTCACTTGAAGTGTTTTTAAGGTACACCTGATGATTAAAAGTACATGGAGGATATTTAAACTTTTCACTCACTTCCTCCCATGTATTTTCATGAAAAAATGATGTAAATTTTGAGGCTAAGTGTGCAGGGTGCATAGAAGGGACATTTCCAGGACAACAAATGATGATGGCTCTCTACCAGGTGATTCTAGAAGACAAGGCATTGAAAAAATGAATATAGATAAATTTATTATATCTTCCCCTTCCATTAAAATAATTTTATCTTCCATATATTATCTACAATTCACTCAAATATCTCCAATCATGAAGGTAGTTTTCTATGCAAAAGGAGGCATTTTGTGCAATTTTGCCTAACTTTGATGATTTGGATTGACACTTTTTACTCTTAAAATTGCATGGTTTTACCCATATTATCTTCCCATTCATGGATAACTAAAATTAATGGCTTGATAAGTGTCCTTGTGACCCTTGGACTTATCTCTCTCTCTCTCTCTCTCTCTCTCTCTCTCTCTCTCTCTCTCTCTCTCTCTCTCTCTCTCTCTCTCTCTCTCTCTCTCTCTCTCTCTCTCTCTCTCTCTCTCTCTCTCTCAAACTCTATAAGAGTTGGCCATTTTGGCATTGTATGAAAGGCTCCACCTGAGTATGGTGAATCCCTAGTGAATTTTACACCTTTTTATCAATAAAATTACTAATTTTTTACCTCTCTCATGACTTTTTATAGTGTTCTCTACTTGAATGTTGAATTTGCTTAGTGAAGACTATGAATTCCTTAGCATTGTACTTCATTCTTTCACCTATTTACAACCTCTTCTTGCAAGGCATGTGAAGTTTTCCAAGAGATGTTCATGGTTTAAGTGAGTATTATTTTAAATAGATTCATTCAAGACATTTTTTCTAGTCCTCCTAGCCTTGCATACCCATAATGTAATATTGATGAAGAAGACATAAATTTGGGAAAGTGTATGTTTTAGTTGGTTTCTTGGTCTCAAGTGTGGAATGCAATTTGTTTTAAGTCATAAAACTGATCTGGTGTATCACCTCCATAGTTTAGGTTTTATTTTAGTTATCTTTATCCCTTTCTACCCCTAATAGTTATTAGTTTTTGTAGTCAAGTGGTACATCAAGGGAGCTAACCCTATCTAGAGACTCACTTGATTCCTTAGGATGCACACAAGCCTAGAAGCGATTCCATTTATCCACTTGGATGAGGAAAGCCTTGGCATCTCCTTAAAGGGTGCAAATCCAAGTGAAAACACTTACTATATTTATAAAAGGCAAAAGTACAATCTATTTACATAAATTAGTAGGTTAATTCTTGCGTATTTATTTACTGATTTACATTATTCAACCCCTTTATTATTTAGGAATATAACTCCAAATCTTGATTTGGAACCTTCTTATTTTACATCAGTGGTAAATACTCTAAAAACTATAGAATATGTAATTTCTTTTGATAGTGAGGACATGCCTTCTCAGACGGTTATTGATCAAAATTTGCCACTATTCATACAAGTACAAGTCAAAACAATGTAGTCAAGAGAGTTCTTGTCAATAGTGGTTCCAAAATAAATTTATGTAATATCACATTCTTATAGGCAATGGGTGTAGATTTGGCATCAATGCAAAGAACATATAATAAAATTTGAGTGTTTGATGATATACCATGATAGACATTGGGTACTATTACTTTAGATATCATGGTAGGCCCAAAAACCATCCCAACATAGTTTCAGGTCATGCCAGGTCCACTTCACTATAATATTTTACTCAGATGACCCTGGATACATATTATGGTTGTTATCACTGCCACTCTCCATCGATGTATTATTTTTCTCCATGAGGGATATCTATTGATATTGTCAACTTATAGAGTCATCTTTGATCATTTCATCAGATGGGACACCATATCTCATAGTATAGCCACCACTTCATAGCATTTCCCTTGATCAAATACATACATATGAGGTTGGTGAGACTAGAACTTCCCATTTCACTCCACTTACAATTGCACCATCAACACCACCTCTTTCACCAATCCTAAAAGCTTTCAACAATCCAGTTACTTCATCAGTCATAGTTTTGGCACCTATTACACATCCACCATCACTAACAGTAGTAACATCAATTACATTTGATTCCATAGTTACTATACTTATTACATATATTTTGGCAATAATAACTGCTTCTACTACTATAGTTAAGGAGACTCCTATAGCATAGTTACCCCTTGTGGTAAATTTGGAGTTACCATATGTACATGACATTGACACAAATTCATAGACTTCTTTATATGATGATACAACACACACACACTCATAGATGATTATTTGTGTGGGTTGAGCTTTACACTAGTTGGCTTAAGAGAGTATTGAGATGAATCTAGAGTTCTCATACCATATCCTATAGTGATTTTAGCATTTTGCATTACGCTTTTAGGACATCCTCCACATTCATGACCATAGTCAGCTCACTTGGCACATACAATTTACATGGTTACCTTTATGGATATAAAGCCAGTTATTCAAATTTAGGTAGGCAGCACACAACATCAACCATAATTTATGTTACAAATATTACTTGATTATGGGTTGATCACATTACCTACAATATGACATAGATCTATCAATATATTGTCACATCAAGATGGTCACCCATTCTTTACCTTTCATATAATTACAAGCCATGATACAAACTCATGCATAACCTTACATCAAAGATTAAATAAACTATAGGATCAAGGTATTATTTAGATCATATCACCACCAACACCACCAATAACACTTGCTCAACCATTTCCACTGAAGTCACTTATTAACAGGGCTAAACATATAAGAGTAGAATCAACATCTCCACCACCATAACAACCCTCAGTTCACCTTCGACATGATGATATCACAAACATAACATTTGCAGAATATGATGATACTTATGATGATGATCTTGATGATTTGATGATGGTTGAGACCCTTTCCTCCATTTTCACCCCCATTAGGGTCCATCTTTGGATCCCTTCCCACCACCAGCCTAATATTTTATATTATGATGTATATACTTGTACATAATTTCTTTCCAAGCATTGATTATACATATTATCTCCTACTTGATTGTACATAATTCAAATATTGTCAAAAATACAAAAACAATATAACACTTCAAAATACAAAAACATTCAAAAAATCACAAAAACACCAAAAACATTTTTGATTATATGCATCATCCATGTTTACATTACTACTATCATGCTATGACTTACATTTGCTATTTCATGCTATTGTATGTTGATCTTATTTGAGTGTGTGCAGTAATATCTAGCTATTTGATTGCTCCATTCTACCAATTGAGGCGGAATTCCTACTTCTATTTTTGAGATACACATCGATATACATACCCAGTGGGGGCATCTTCTACATGACTACACCATTCAGGTTATGCAATTCCTACACTACACACTCTGAGTTATCATACTGATGCACTTTCCTTACTATATTACATAGATTACGACATCAATGTTTCATTATTACTTGGCACTTATGTATTTCTTAGCATATACCTAGTCTTGTACTACACACGTTTTGCATACTTTCACATTTATTTTGGTTAGTTAGATGTGTTTTTATCTTCTAGTTCTTTCTTTTTCTTTCATTCCTTGCTTAACATAACTTGTGTGATTGCACTTTCCATTTACTTCTTGTCTCCTACTTGTGCCTTAGGACATTTTCCAATGTCCTTTGCTTCTATTCATGTGTATCCCTTAGGACATTTTCCAATGCCCTTTATTTTTACTCTTTCATATGTTTGTGGCCCTTGTGCCAACTTTGCTTCTTCCACTTGTATGTGTATGTGGCATTTGAACATGCCTTCCATACTTATTTGCCAATTTGAGTCGATTGTGTCCATATCCCTTGTTTGAGTGGCCCCTTGGCCACCCTTGTATGTTTCTTGATTCTTGCTTCTTGCTTCGTATGTTTTTTTCTTATTTGCTCCTCACTATGTGCAATGCCATGATTCCAGTCATGCATTTATCTTGATTGTTAGATGCCATGATGGACATCATGCTTCATCTACCCATGCTTACTAAAAAATTCTTGTGACTGTGTTTGTAATTATGACATGTTGAAAGGAGTTAATGCAAAAATTTTGGCATCTAATCACAAAAATTATTGAAATAAAAAGTTTCCAATATATTAGGCATTAATGAGACTAGGGAAGCTAAATAGACACCTTGTGAAGCTATGGACATTAGAGGGATATTTATATTGATCAAAGAAGTTAGTTTTAAGAGATGTAAGTGATGTAGTGGAAAAGAGGGAAGTGAAAAAAATTGACAGACCTTTTTCTTCATGATTTTGTTTTCAAAATTAACATATAAGTCATAGGCAGATTATTGTACATTATCTAACCATTGAAATGTTTTTAATGGATGAAAACTCAAATGTTTGAAATGTTCATGTTTATTTATTGGTCTAAGTTGTGTGTTTTGGTCTGAGTGAATAACTAATCATCACATAACTAGAGGTTATCCTTTAGTGGATACCCTATCTATGTCTGCACCATAATCCATGTCTGCACCATTATGGATTTTACACACCCTACTCTTCTATACACATGTTTTTCATGGGCCCAACCTTCCCAAAATTTTATCAATCCCCTCAAATAGTTCCCTATTATGTGCTTAACCTATTCATTATCATATTGATAGTGCCTCTAGATCATCAAATCAATATTCATGTATTTTAGATAGTTCCATCATACTCAAATGCATGCATAATTTTAGAGGTCTCTAACCCTAATGAACATGTCCCTACACCAAAAAATGGTCATATTTTAAATTCAAATTATCTTTATGGGATAACTCTTACTTTTACATGTCGGTGGCAGGAGAAAGTACCCAAAGGGTTCCATATAAATACATAATAGGTCTATGTCTATTTCCATGATCTAATATTATGTACAATTTTTAAGTAAAGATATTATAATACTTGCACAGTCAAAGGGACTACGCTATAGTTCTTAATTTAAAAATGAGTCATAAGGATCAATCCCTAACTAAGTTTTAAGCACCTAAGCCAATCCAATTTTCCCATTTCAAATGTTAAAACCTAGTTTATAGGTTGTATTCATAAAAGAAACACCATTGCACACATACACCTAACAAGGAAAATTATGTGCAGATATAATTTTATCCTTGGATTATTGGATACATAGGAAATGCTCATCCATTCATTGGTGAGTGGTTGAGGTTAGCTTAACCCACCTCTCTTTCCCTTTTACAGTCCTAAACCTAGTGTCAAAATTAGAACTAGGGTTTTAATGATAAGGAGAAAGGTTTAATTTATTTATGCACACATCAAGTACCTGATATAGTATAGGAATACAAATTTCAATATGGCACAATGACCTATGTTAAAACTATGAGGCACATATTCACAAGACAAAATCATAAACATAAAATGCTTACCCCAAAAGATAATATATAGAGGCTGATGGACTTGCATACACAGACCCAAACATTCTTGATCCTAATCCAAATGAATTTTAATCCATTATATTCACTAGAATCAATCTCATATCTAAAGAAAATAATAATACACTAAGTATCTAAACCCCCTTAGTATTTTCCATAAATAGTTAGTGAAATTATTCAATCATATTTGGATTTAAAATTCAGATAAGTGCTTTATTTCTTTAGATTTGGTACTTAGGAAAAAATGGGTCCCTATTCCATAAACATAATACTCCAAAAAATCAAAATATATTTGGCTTAGTGGATTAACCATTAAGGCATATGGCAATCACAAAAACAAAACTGACAAATATGTAAAAGTATTTAAATAATTACTTTCAGACCAAAAGAAAACAAACTAAAAATTACTTCTCTGCCATCTTCCATCAACCATAAGAACTCAAAGTCCTTGTAGTAGAATTTGGAATGATGTGGTCTTTCTTTCTATTTCTCACAATTTTCCATTCTTCTTAATTATTCATTTTGTCTGAAACCCATCTTTATGAATTATCCACTTTATCAGCATTACCTTTATTTACTTTTTTCTTTTCATTTAGGACCTTTTACTTATTTTACTAAATCCTTCAATAGAATTCAGAGAAGAAAGCACATCTAATTTATTACTAAACTTTGATATATTTTTTGAAAAAGACTGCTATATTACTAGAATACATTCCTTGATTGCTGACCATAAATATTAACAAAATCCCTTCTTCATTCTCCTTCCCAAAGAAGAGACTAATTTTCTCTTGAATTTGGGACATTAAGTTGAAACATGACCCAATTGAAATCAATTTATACATCTAAAGGGTATTCCTTCAAAATCCATGGATTGAGACCAACATCTCATTTTTAATTTTAATTCAATCTTTTCTGGTAAAACCTAAGAGACATCTAAACAAACCAACATTCTAGCAAAATTCATCTTGGAAAAATTAAGTAAAGAGGCATCAATTTCCAATAATTCTCCCAAAGATTTACTAATAATTGTAAGCCTAGATTCATTTTATAATTAAAGAGGAAGATATAATAGCCTTACTCAAATCAGACAAATGGAAAAATTTATGGTTAAAGGGTTAAAATTAGGAAACCATGGTTTCACCAAGAGAAGGCGATTGTAAAAATTCCAAGATTTAGCATGAAGGATTTTATTTAGATCAATCAAATAATCAAAAGCTACTAAAAAAATCCTTTAGGACAAAGATAAATTTCCCTTTCAGCTAATAATAGTGGTTGTTAGGAAAACCAAAGCCATTTATGCAGATACAAAAGTGATGGCCAAAACCTATCAAACTGGAAGATTAAGCCTCTCTATAAAAACAAAGATTCACTTTCAATAATATCCTCCATAGCTTTACCTTCAAATTTGACTAGTAAGGGTTTCAAAACCCTTGATTGATCCAAATTGCTACATTTTGGAAATGCCCTAGCCTCCAAATTTGCCTTGGCTGGGGTCAATTGAAGGCCTCTTAAAATATCTTTACTAATACTTTCATATGTCATAGAATTATAAAAATTTAGGTTCACAATCAAAGAAGAAATCAATGGCTGTAAATTTAGACTAGGTAGCCCTTGATTTGTCCTAGCCTGATTATCAAACCCTAATGTTCATTGAGAATTAGGTGTCAACCCTTTAAGTGCATCAACCCTTGTAATAGTCATCTTACCATCCATAAGTATTCCAGATGTAGGAAGATGAAAACAAACCATAAATATCTCAAGAAAGAGGCACGACAAAGGGAACCAAAGGGATGAGCTTTAATCCGTAATGAAGACCATCACCATCGAGTAGGGAGGAGTTAGCAATTTTTTTAGATAAGTGATTTATTATAATACATCAAAAAATCTAAATATATCAAGGTTTTATCTTATTAAGATAGACATTAATAAAAAATAAGATAACAAAAATAGTAAAAAATACCAAAAACCACTAAAATTATAATATGGCAACTACAGGGTGAAAAATAAATACCTTTTATAATATTTAACTATTCATCCATGAACTCCAAAGACAACATTGATTGAATTAAAGTACAAAAAAAGTATTTGTAGACATAATACAAATAAAAGGAAGGCATTAAAAATAATACAACCACCTTAACAAAATTATTCCTTTGCATTCTCCTACAATTGAAAAAAAAACCTCAATCAAGTGTGATTTTATATAAAACAATCATTACCATACATGCCTCTAATAGATACTAACCATGTGCTAAATCTAAATAACTAATCTATGTTGAGTGCATTATAAAAATTGTGAACTATTATATCCAAGACTAAAAAATAATAATACAAATCATTAAAAGATCAAGATAAAATAAAATAAATAAATTATCACATAATTAATTCATTCAAACTAATTTCAATTTAGCATGTTCAAGGACCTTAAAATGGACTAAATGATCAATGTTGAACTTATTTATAGGACCTTAAATACTTCAATGGATCTCACAGTTCCTCCAGACCCAATAAATAAATATCGTCAGGATCATTGAATGCCAATCTTTTGAGGAATTTTTTTGCTACCACTAAGAAAGCTAAAACATATTGTTCATAGAAAACACTAAAACCAAAGAATAAGTAATTAAAAGTTGAATCTATAGGAAAAATATATAGGAAAAACAACTAAATGGATTTAAAGAGTTTATCAAATAACACATTACTCACATCATATTATTGTTAGTGTAGGTTTTCATTCCATTTCATGGTTTTTCACTACACATGTTATTTAGCTTGCTGAGATCTCATTTAGGTGTTATTAGGTCATTGGGGAAGACAATCCCACATGCATGAGAATGTTGGGTCATGTTGATCTTCCACCTATGCATGTACCTTTATTAAATAAAATCTAATAAATGCAATCATTCTTGCTCATTTTTGAATATAGGTTCATTCATTTCAAATATAATTCTTCATGTGTGTTCATTCTATGAGTGATCAACTAGTGGCCAATTCTGTCATGGTATCAGAGTGTCTAGGTTATGGTGATAAACATTAATTTTTTATTTTAATAATGTCTAGAGTCCAAATTTATATTTTATCAATTTGATTAAAAGGAGATTTGCATATGGTCTTGCTAAGAAGATTATTATTGGGTGTTGTCATGTAAAATGTGAAATTATACAACTTTAGTATGGCTTAGGCACCTAATCCATAGGTCCTCTTATTGTCTCACACAACCCTTCTAGGCTAATTCTTTCACTGATTCCCAATCATCCATATCTTTCTAGGCTTATCCCTTTCAGACCCAGGTAGCCATTTTAGGCCCATAACCATCCCCCTAGGTCTCATCCCCTTAGGATGATAATGCCCAAATAGGATAAGAGTGTTGAATCCCAGGGTGTCATGTTTTTGGTGATGTTTTCCAAGTTCATTTTGGCCTCCAATGGTCAGATTATTTTGGATCCTTATTCTTTTCTTTGTTGGCCCAACATGAATTCATTTAACCCATGATCATTAATTTCCCTATAAAAGTCCATTCAAAGTCCATTTAGAAGGGTTGACACTCATTTACAAGAGAGATATAAGAATACAAGAACACTCAAGCACTCATCTCCATTCTTTGCATACAACCTTCCAATATTATTCAAATCCTACTCAAGTCATTTTAACAGTCCCTAACCATTTGAAGCACATCCAATTTCACATTCTAGTTGCATTTATCATACACAAATTGCACCAAGCACTTCAATGGGAGAACTACATTAGATTGATCCTTCTTCAAAGTATTGGTATGTAGGTAGCATGCCCACACACGGGGTGTGAAGTGATTCTAGTGTATCTTTTACACACTAGCCCCTTCTCTCTCTTTCTCAAGTTTGCATTCAAGTTCAAGCACCAGGAGCTCCTAAGGGTTTTAAAGATTAAAATAGACACACAAAAAGCTCTGCAAGGCTTCAAACCCTAAAATTTTAGTAACAAGGTAACACAAGCATTCTAAATAGAACCTAAAAAAATTTAATAGCATCAGAATAGGACTACAACACTAGATAATAGGGTGTCATATTTTTTATGCTCTTGTCCAACCCAAAAACAAAGTTGAGGGATATATTTCTTAGTCATGCTCCTCCAATATCAGACCTTGTCTCAATCTAGATTAGATGGAATAAGTTAAGTTCTAATCTCTCTAATTTCTTATTATTGACCAATTTTGACTTTTAGGTCAAAATAAAGCATCCCTAGTAAAAAATTTCACTTCTAGGCATATAATGGGGTATAATATGTTGTCATAAAGTGTTTCATGGGTCAATTAGTGTCAATTGATGTTGTACTAGCTTTGGTTAAGTGTTTTCTAGGTCCATTTATCATTTAAGTCATTTTGAGGGGTTTAAATGGTGCATTTAATGCTTTATACATGTTCTTTGGGATTTGTGCAAGTTATTATTGACCAAATTTTGGCCCTTTAGGCCAAAATTGGGCACCCCTATTTGAAAACTTAGCTACCTAATTATATACCTTTGGCTAGGTCTAGTATGTAGGTTTCATTCAGAAAAAGTGCTCTATATAAAGCCCGCAACAAATGTACAAGTCCAATTATTTAGAAAGTTTGGTTTTGGTCCTATGCTAAGACTTTACATAGTAATCCTTTCAATTCTTTTGTTTTTGACTAAAGTGTTATTTTTTTTGGACTTTTCATTTGGCCAAAGTGCTAATTCTTTTAGACAATTTATTCAAGACAAATTTCTTGAAGACGAAGATTAATTCCTTTGAGAAAATTATCTGAACAATTTCCCCAAAGGACCTTTTCAAGCTAAGGGATCATTTCAACTATTTCAAAGGGTAGTTTACAAGTTCTAAAGGGTGATTCTATAAGAAATGGTCCACTTCATTCTTTCTGAATGATACATTTTTTGAAAAAATATCCCAAGCAACTTTCTCGAATTACACTTCGAAAAAAAGTCATCTTCAACTTTTTTGAAGGAAACTTCAGTTTTTCCAAAGGGCACTTCAGCTTTTTCTTAAGGGCATTTTTAGGAAAGTAGAAAGGTACTTTATAAAAATTTTGAAGGGCACTTCAACTTTTTCAAAGGGGCATTTTTAGAAAGTCAAAAGGACACTTACAAAAATTTTGAAAGATTGTTTTTGCGAGAAGGTGGACCAAATAAAAGTTCTGAAAGGATACTTCTCAAGCTAAAGGGGTCATTTTTAGGATTCTGAAAAAATTCAATTCCTCAAAGTGATGGCCTAGACATATTTTTTTGAAAAGGAACTTTTAGGAAAAGCCCAAAAGATTGTTTGGAAAAAATTATTCATGGAATTGTCTAATGGAAAAGTCCAAGGAATGAATTCATTTAGGAGAAGTCCAAGGGAAACAAGAAGTCTAAGGGAAACAAAAGTCCAAAGAGAATAACCTAAGGATGATGGCATATAAAAAGTCAATTTCAAACTATGGAAAATAGCCGTTGGTGTTAAAAGGCTCGGTGAGAACCTAAAGGTGAATATAGAGGTAACAAATGGCAAAATGTCCTGAGCATTTAGTTAAATTGTAATTGATTCAAGTGTAACTAATTCATTTGGTGCAATTGTAACTTATTCAATTGTAACTGATTTATTTGGTGACATGACATAGCTCACCCAACTCTCTCCCATATGAAAATGTAACTGATTCTCTCATATAGACACATATTCAAGTGACCCTTGGACTCCCTTTTCTTGACTTCCCTCCCAAAGGCTAGATATATACATTCTTTTGGCTCTTTTTAGCAGCCTCCACTAGTTTTTGGGAAAGCTCTAGATAGATTTGTACTTGAAAAAATCTTGAAGAAATAATACAAGTTATTTTTCCACTCACATGTTGTACTATTAAGTATTGGTTCAAATCTTGTTGTTATTATTTAGTGAGAGGTCATCTTTACTAACATGACATCTTCAGTTACCTACCAAATGTGGAAAAAGAGTGTTGTTGTAGGCCCTTGTTAGTATTCTTTTCTTATTGTATATATGTTTTAGAAGTTGTCTATGACTATATTCCTTCTTGTAATCATCTATTTCCATACTAAATTTTGAATGCCTTCTTAAATCTAACATGTGAAATGCTGATGTGACAATGCACAAGGGGTTGTGAGTTTTGTGTGAGAAAAACTTTGCTAGTCTTTAAGTAGCATATTTTTAGTCAAATAGGAGGAGATAAACATTAACACATCACCTTTTTGGTTTCTTAGTTATTTTATTGAACCCTTTTCATACACGAATTGATATGTTAGAGAGATATTTAAAGGTGCATCAAGGGGAGTCAGCCCCTTATCTAGAGATTCATATCGACAAAATTTTCACCCACAACAAGAGAGATGACTCCATTATGCCACTTGGATAAGGAGAGTTGAGCATCTCCTCAAAGGTGCTAATCCAAATGTTAACAATTTTTGGCTTGCTTGGTGGGACTATTTGTCTAAGGAATTAAAGAATTCTTTGTGTGTTCTTCAACCAATCAGCCTTTTGGAGCATTCCAATCAACACTAATGGTGACTCTGAGTTGAATTAGTTGGTCAAGTATCCATAGTGCATCAATAAATCATGTTTTGGTATTTATAACCCTATTATTGAGCAGTATGGACCTTATGTTCCTTCATGTAGTTTTGATCAAGCTCATGTTGTTCATAGAATCAACTCAAGCAACCCTCCTAATTGTCCCTCTCCTAGTAAATATAAGAGTGCTAGGGAGATAATGTTAGAGTTTGAGAAGCAAATGCTAGATATAGATAACTTAAATGAGAAAAATAGGTATCAACAAGAGATTATATACAAGGAAGAGTGCTTGTTTAAGCAAGTTCAAACCATGCAATCCATGAAAGAGAACCTAATAAAATGGAGAAGTCAACCCACTCAAATCAGCCAATCTTATACACCTTCTTCCATTCCAAGATAGCCTTCTACCATACAAAATAATCCCTCCCCTTGTACACCAAATCATTTCTATAAAATAGAAATTATTCATCAAAATAAAGTGATCCAACCTTCTAGCCCATATAATGCATCTTTTCCTATGTTAAAACAAACTAATCCTGCTATTAATCCTTTGCACTTAACACTCCAACACCAAAAGATATTGGATCAGCCTTCTATTGAAAATAACTACTCTAAATTCCTAGATTGTGAGCCCTCCTTAGAATAAATCCATCCCATTTCATTTGGAAACTAACACTTTCATCTTCAAACAACTCCTCCTATGCATGTGAAAACTCTCCCTAGTCTCCCTCAACCCCCTCAAGCCCTTTAATCTGATATCAAGATTCTAAGTTGGAGAAATGCCTATCATAAACCAACTCAAGGCCTTGAGAAGGCGAATGAAGTTGCTACCTATCATCAAGAGGAGACACATGATATCAAGATTCTAAGTTGGAAGAGTGCTCATCATGAATTAGCCCAAAATTTTGAAGAAGAATAGATAGAAAAACTATGGATAGAAATGTTATTCTAGTAAGTCATTCTCCTACTCCTCAATCTGAAATAGGTCTAAGTGAATGGTGATTACAATATGGAAAGAAGAGCATGAAAATTTTCCATTATCTTTCAACCTAGCCAAGGATGTTTCTTCCCCTCCCACCCTCTCCTTAGAGAAAAGAGAAAATGTCTTGTGTGAGGTAGAAGAAAAAATTGCATAATTCAAAGGTGAAGAAGATAATCTAAGTGAAAAGAAGATAGCAAGAATATAGATTTGTAGACATGATGAGGTTTCATTATCCCTACTTGATGAGATTCCTTTGGTCATAATGAAGATAGTGAATAATCCATAGTAAGTGATGATGAAGAATGCAATAATGGTAAGCTCTCTTCCTCTTTGTTTGATGGATTTTCCTTTTGCTTTGGTGAAGATAGTGACCAAACCATAGGACATGAATTGGATGAAGTTCAAGAGCATGGTTTTGATTAGGTAAAGACTCTTTTTTTTAACAAGAAGTAGAGGAATCAAATTGGTTTGATAGAAGCATTAAAGGAATTCTTGAGCAAAAAAATGATGAGTTTTGGGACGAGTTAGAATTTTTTTGTCTCAGTTCAAATATCATTCTTGTCACCCTTTCTCAAGAGAGCTATGATGAAGCAAGAGACAAGTTTGACAAGCTTCTTAAAGAGATAGGAAAAGATGAGTTGGTTCATGATGCATACCAAGAGGGACATGAGCCAAATGAGCCTTATAATGATGATATTTTATCCATTGATCCATTTATGGACTACACCTATATGAAGGACCAGCATGAAACATATCTCAAAGATCAATATGAATACATGAAGGTGGAAGACATGTTTGAGCTTGATGCATTGGAATACATGTCAATAAAGATGGCAAAAAAGAAGGGTGAGTCACCAAGTCCTCACTCCTACAAACCACTTGATTATCATCATGAGGTTTCTTGCCATGAAGGAGACCTAAGAAGTTTCCCCTTTGATGCATGAAGGGAAAAATGTATCAGGTCAGATGTACATATTATTTTGCTTTCAGTTATGTTGTGTTTTACTTTCCCTAAATGCTTATGCACATGTGTGAGTTGTCTTGCTTTGTTTTGTGTCTTATTTGATTATTATTGTTGTGTATTTTGTCTTTTAGCATGGGTTTTCCTTCCAGTCTAGTGTGTTGTTCAATGTTTTGATTCCTGGATAATGTTTCCTTGTTTGAGTGTTTTTAGATGACTCCATGCCTAATGGATTAATTTGGCTACTAGTCTGGTCAATATAGTAGGCATACTACCCCTACAAGTCACCAATTTGTTGACCAAATTTTGGCCCTTTAGGCCAAAATTAGGCACCCCTATTTGAAAACTTAGTGACCTAAGTCTTTACCTTTGGTTAGCTCTAGTATGCAGGTTTCATGTAGAAGAAGTTTTCTATACAAAGCCCACAACAAATGTACAAGTCAAATTATTTTAGAAAGTTTTGTTTTGGTCTTTTACTAAGCCTTTGCATATTATTCCTTTCGGATCTTTTATTTTTGAGTAAAGTGTTATTTTTTTTAGACTTTTCTTTTGGCCAAAGTGCCAAATTATTTTGGATAATTTTTTTGAGAAAAATTTCTCAAAAATGAAGACTAATTCCTTGGAGAAAGTTATCCAAACTATTTCCTCGAAGGACCATTTCAGGCTAAGGGATCATTTTCAACTTTTTTGAAAGGTGGTTTACAAGTTCTGAAGGGTGATTCTATAGGAAATGGTCCACTTCATTCTTTTTGAAGGATAATTTTTTTGAAGAAATGTCCCGAGAAACTTTATCGAAAGGCAATTCAAAAAAAAGTCACCTTCAACTTTTCCGAAGGGTACTTCAATTTTTCAGAAGGGTACTTCAATTTTTTCTGAAGGGCATTTGTAGGAAGGTTAAAAGGTAATTTACAAAATGTTTGCAGGGCACTTCAACTTTTTCAAAGGGGCGTTTTCAAAAAGATGAAAGGACACTTACAAAAGTCTGAAAGATTTTTTTTGCGAGAAGGTGGACCAAATAGTAGTTCTAAAAGGATACTTCTCAAGCTAAAGGGGTCATTTGCAAGATTTTTAAAAAAGTCAATTCCTCAGAGAGGTGGCCCAGACACATTTTTTTGAAAAGGAACTTTTAGAAAAAGCTTGAAATATTATTTGAAACAAATTGTCCATCAAATTGTCTAAAGGAAAAGTTTGAGGAATGAATTCTTTCTGAAGGATTCCAAGGGAAACAAGAAGTCTGAGGGAAACAAAAGTCTGAAGAAAATACCCTATGAGTGATGGCCTACAAAAATTCAATTTAAAACTATGGAAAATAGTTGTTAGTGTTGATAGGACCAAAGTTTCCCAAAGTTCTAACACAACTTGTCAGATTTAAGAGCACACATGATTACCAATGTATAAGCAACTTAAACATGCAGAAATACCCAAAAGAACAAATAACTATCAATGAGAAATAACACAGAATATGAGAGGTAACACACAATTGTATTCAACTCATTAAAAAGGAAATTACAATAAAGAGATCACACTCTTCTTCCACCTCTACAAGGCCTTCCACACCTCAAGGGCTCCAAGTAATCTTCCCACCTGAGTAATCTTCTCTCATATGTCACAACACATAGCTAACACAAGCTGTTGTTCACCTCATTGTACATCTGTATAACTGAGTACGAACTGGTACTCCAAGTAGATCTAACCATGATCCTACTCTTGATGTATTGTTGTCACCTTGGATCTTGCTCCCCCGCCAATCTCCGTTTGACCCTCGCATTCACACACCCCTACAGACCAACCTGATCTTACTTATCACATGTAGATCTCCTCCATGATCCTATAACACCCTGCATATCAAACCTGATCTTACATACATGGGGAATCCTACTTGATTCCACCATGGGAAGAACTCTCCAAGCTCCACACTTGGATTCTACAAGTTCTACACTTAACAATACAGCCCATGAGTCTATTATATAGATCTCATGCATACACTTATTTAGACGGGTGGCTCAAAGACTCGAACTGGTCTTCATCATGCAAACAACACGTTCACTTAACTGACTATTTGTTAACAGCAGTTCTGACCGCCACAGGTGACCGACGTCGGTCCCTGCCTGACTGGAGGTGACCGACGTCAGCCGATCTCCTACTGAAGCCGGTTTCCTCTGTGCTTCCCCTGATCGATGTTGGTTGTGGCCTGCTGACGCCGGCGACTGTCATGCTCAGAAACCTCCCTGTTTGCCTTGGTGAAGCTTTATCTCCACACCCTAACAAGTGTTAAAAGTCTTGGTGGGAACTTGAAGGTGAATATAGAGGTAACAAATGGAAAAATGTCTTGAGCATTTAGTTAAATCATAATTGATTCAATTGTAACTAATTTTTTTGGTGCAATTGTAACTTATTCTATTGTAACTGATTCATTTAGTGACATGCCATAGCTCACTCACCTCTATCCCACATGCAAATGTAACTAATTTTCTCATATATACACATGTCCAAGTGACCCTTGGACTCCCTTTGCTTGAACTCCCTCCCAATGGCTAGATATATGCATTCTTTTAGTTCTTTTCAATACCCTCCACTAGTTATTGGGAAAACTCTGGCTAGATTTGTACTTGAAGGACTCTTGAAGAAATAATAAAAGTTATTTTTCCACTCACACACTATACTATTGAGTATTGGTTCAAATCCTATTGTTCTTATTTAGTGAGAGGTCATCTTTCCTAACATGACATCTTCGGTTACCTACCAAATGTGCAAAAAGAGTGTTGTTGTAGGTCCTTGTTAGTATTCTTTTCTTAGTGTATATATGTTTTAGAAGTGGTCTATGACTATATTTATTCTTGGAATCATCCTTTTCCCTCATAAATTTTTAATGCCTTCTTGAATCTAACATGTGAAATGTTGATGTGACAATGCATGAGTTGTGAGTTTTATGTGAGAGAAACTTTGTTAGTCTTTAAATAACATATTTTAGTCAAATAGGAGGAGATAAACATTGGTGCATAATTTTTTTGGTTTTTTAGTTGTTTTATTGAACCCTTTTCATACATGAATTGATAGGTTAGAGAGAGATTTCAAGCTGCATCAAGGGGATTTAGCCCCTTATCTAGAGATTCATCTTAACAAAATTGTTACCCACAGCAAGAGAGATGACTCCATTATGCCACTTGGATGAGGAGAGCTAAAAATATCCTCAAGGGTGTAAATTTAATTGTAAAATTTTTGATTCCATGTCCCATGTGTCCTTATAAGTCTTAGGAAGCTGACATAATCGAATAAGTGGTAGGTTGTTAAAAAAATGCAGTTTTCTTGGCTAAAGAGAGAGAAAAGGACACTTATACAACTCCTTGGGAAGTGTGCCACTTGTAAAAAATGTGAATGTGACTCTCTAACTCCAAAATTCTCAAATCCAAGTTTTTATTGATATCAAACTTCCATCTCTAGCTCAAAATTGTTCTGCTACAATTTTGCCCTTCTTATCATAAAAAAACCACTTTCAAGTTTTTACTTGGTACATCTAGCAAGAAGAGTTTCAATTCAAACTCTTCTGGGATGTTGTTTTAAAATAGGATACCTTAAAATATTTATAATAATTTTGATAATTTTTTAGATGTGCTTCATGAAAAATCCATTCAAAGTGGACTATACAAAACAACCTATCAATCTATGCACCCTCCAAGTTTTCCTCCATTCTAAGCAAGTTCATACAAATTAGTTGCTAAGATTACTTCCAAAGATTTTTGGATTCATCCTCTAATGATTCAAACACTTGTTTTAATGTTTCAAATGGTTTTAATGAGGAAATTAACTCATTTTTCAAGAGGATGCAATTTTCTGAGTATGGGTAGTTTTTCATCACTTTCAGGTTGTCATGTTGTGTAATCAGTTCCATGAGGTGGTGTGTGTGTCCCATTGATTGTATCAAACTTATCTTGATTTCATATTCACTTTTCACCTTCATTATCTAAGGCATTCTCATGATTTGTAAAGATTCATGTCACACAAATAGTCTTTTAGCATATTGTCTACCTCTTTTTTAGTAATCATAGATATTTTCCACATTGAAATGAATGTTTTGAGCTTGTATCAAGTTTACCTTGATTTAAATCATGCTTAAATATGGTTTAAAATAAGTTTAAGATTCCCATGAGGTCTTTTAGTCCATCTTGGTCCACTTTCCCACACTCACTATCCACTCATAGCTCATTCACACTTCTAAGAACCTATGATGATGTCATCTTGAGGTGTGAAAGGATATATTAGGTTTTCCAACTCCTTAGAATTTATTAAAGTGAATTTTAATTCTTGATAAAAAAACTTCAAGTTCACTTTCATGGAGGATTCATATGGTTCATGTCTTTTCACTGTTGATAGGTCAATGTATCTACCTATAGGTAGCTGAGTAGGACATCAAAATGCTCCCATGAAAATATGGAATCAATAGAACATATATTTGAGGTTGTGATATTCTCTTTGGGTCATAAAAATCTTATACAAGGTGTTGATGTGGTAGGATAAGTCTTGAACTAGTTAAGGTAGATGGATGTGCATTTAGGGTCCTCATCCTTAAAGGAGTAAAATAGAAGACCAAAGGGTTTTCATGGACCTTATTTAACACAATTGAATGGTGTTTAAAAGCATATAATTATGTTCACCTTGCATCCCTTGGCATGGGTAATGAGCATAAAAATTAGGAGGAGATGATAACAAGTGGAGAAGGGTATTTAGGAGGCCCAAATATGCTCTCCAAAACACTAACAATGACAGTATTCTCTATAGGCCTAAGTCACATGAGGCCTCTTACTACCCTAAGTAACAAATCTAAAACATGATTTTAAGCTTGAGTAGCGTTGAGGGTGGAAAGGATGTTTATGACCTTAAGATATCATTAAAATAAGATGATTATATTATGTCATGTCCTTTAGACTCACTTACCATTCATACCAGACCTGGAAGGTTTCACCTATAGGTTCAAATAGTGACTTTAATTGATCTCCTTTTAGTGTTTTAGGACTATCAAAGAAATTTCACAACACACATATTTTTGTGAGACCTAATATTGGATTCAAGGAACCCTTTCAACATTATGGATAAGATATAAGCTGGCTAATATCTACCTACAACAACAAAAGGATAAGGTGTCACAGTAAAGAAAAAAACTTGGGTTTATAAGATTAAAGTGCTCAAGGAGGACTTAAAAAAGCATGAAATGATTGAAATAAGTGTGAAGTTAACCATATAGGATACATTGTTTTTGTAACACTAATTCTCAATATTGAACCATATATAGACACTCACAGGAACCCTAAACTAGCAGGGGCAATTTAACCAAGTAAACATAGTCAACTAAGAAGTGACTAGGCAGACAGTGAGTTTTTGTTAGAGATTTTATGGTGTTTAAGGACACATGAGGTGAGTGAAATAAAAAACAAGGTATTTAATGAATTAATAGGATCCAAAAGAACCCTTAATTTCCATGTTAAGGTCTAAATGCATAATGTAAGCTACAGGAAGGGTAATGGGCAAACCTCCTTAGCTTGAGCAGTGATCTCAACTTGAGGCCTAATTGGTGTTTCAAGACCTTCAAGGGTGAGTAATGAGTAAGGGTATGAAATTATATGGTTTCCATGATTCATAAATATCTTTAAGGACATCTTGATCAAACCCAAATAGGTAGTGGATTACACCTACAAGCAGTGTAGAAAGGGGTTATCTCAGTCATAATGAGAAGGCTCAGTCTTGAGTTCAAGGAGTGGATGAAAGGAATAAATAATTATGAAGGTTTATATCATATGTGTCATATGATTAGATATTTTTATGGATAAATTAGATACAAAATGATGAAACCAAACCTATTCACATCACTCATAGCCCTTCTAAACACCTACAACTAAGTATGCAGGAAATAAGCCAAAGTAAAGCTTCTAGGTAGAAGTTGAGACCAGCCAGGGGGAACAAGTGTATCCAAATAAATAATACATGAACCTAAAGGAAGTATATATTTAATTTATACTATATTCAAGGTCAAATCATGCATTCACACCTATAGGTGTGATGTTTGAAGGTATATAGCAGATTAAGCTTAGTTGGTCACAGAGTAAGCTCTGTCTTGACTGAGTAAGGAAAATGTTTGAGGTGTTAGAGAGTTATAATAAAGTTAAATTAATTATAATATTTCAATTACAATGAAATTTTTTCTTATGTAATGGATATGGAACACAGGAGTGGCTTGGACAAGTAAAAAGCACAATCTATACCAAGAAACCTTGCATATAGTCTTTGCTAATAGTCTACCCCAGACTTTGACACTTTTGGAGGGTCTCAGCATAGGATAAATGGATAAATTTTTTTAGATATAATATTTTACACTATAATTAGCCTCTATATTTCTTATTTATCCTAGACAAATAGGGGAAGTTCCCCCTATTTTGTCTCAGATAGGGGGCACTTTTTGGGTGCATAAATTGGCAGTATTGAGAAAAAGTGATGAATGGATAGGCAAGGGATTATTTGAAAATTGAGGAATGGATTAAAAATTTAGATGACACACATGATATCATGATAGATAAATAAAATGAATTTTAAATTGAGTAACTTAGTCTAACATATAAAAGGTTGTAGCCAAGGCTTACTAGGCATAGAAAAGCCTAGTTTCAAATGAGAGGCCATTCAAATTTTTAGCATGAAGACAATTTTAAAAACTATTATATAATATTATTGGGATGTGGTTATATTTTTTTTATATTTTTTACATAGAGATAACCCTCAAGAAACCATTTTGGAGCTCCAAAGATAGAATATACCTACTAAACATGATAAAACCTTAAAGCCAAATAGAAGGTCATTCTCAGTTCTAGCTTGAGAAGATCATTTCAAATGTGAAAATATATTTGGGGGACCATGATACATGTGTTTAATCTTTTGAAAATCAAAGATATTGTAGGGGAATCAATTTTGAGCTTGGGACCAAAATTTGACTTGTGTAAATAGAAGAACAAGCACAATAGGCCATCTTTAGAAGCTCGCATCCCCCATGAGGCTCTACATGGAGACAAAATAAGTTTATGGAAGATATAAGGGGTATTAAAAAACAAATTTGTGGAATTTTTTTCAACTCAAATGTCAGGTTTTTATGAAACAAGCTTAAGGGTGAAAATAGGCCTGAAACCCTTGCAAACCCTCAACCAAGACCAGTCTTGAGAAATTGAGTTGTAAAGATATTATAAGGGAATATTTTTATTAGGAAACCTAGTGGAAGTTTAATAGGAATAATCCAATAACCTTTCCATGCCATCTATATGTATGGAATTATGCAGACAGGGGAAGAAACATGATTTTTCTCACCATTTTATGTGTTGTGTAGGCTACAAGATGAAGTAGAAGATGAAAAAAAGTTTGGGTGGAATATTTACACTTAATATAACTCAAAAGATTCATTTAATTTAATTAATAAACATCTAAGTTCCCAAACTATGTCCTTACTTTTAGCCAATCAAAACTAGCCCATTAAACAAGCTAGAGATAAGAGAGGAAAGCTTCACTTGAAGTGTTTTTAAGGTACCCCTGATGCTTCCAAGGCCATGGAGCGTCTTTAAACTTTTCACTCACTCCCTTAAATATATTTTCATGAAAAACTGATGCCAATTTTGAGGCCAAGTGTGCAGGGTGCATAGAAGGGTAGGTTTTAGGATAATGAATGATGATGGCTCTCTACTAGGTGATTATATAAGACCATGCATGAAACCAATTCATAGAGAGGAATGTGTGAGACACTTCCCTTCCATTTTAATAATTTTAAACTCCTTATATTAGTTACAAGTCACTCAAATAGCTCCAATCATGAAGGCAATTTTATATGCAAAAGGAAGAGTTTTGTGCCATTTTGCATAACTTTGATGATTTGGATTGACACTTATTACTCCTAAAATTTCATGGTTCAACCCATATTATATTCCCATGCATGGATAACTAAAATTATTTTCTTGACAAGTGTCCTTGTGACCCTTGGACTTCTCTCTCTCTCTTAGACTCTATAAGAGTTGTCCATTTTGGC
This sequence comes from Torreya grandis, assembly GCA_037957365.1. NCBI lineage: Eukaryota > Viridiplantae > Streptophyta > Pinopsida > Cupressales > Taxaceae > Torreya > Torreya grandis. The sequence goes on from JARHVA010004978.1 coordinate 1,360,415, forward strand.
ATTGCATGAAAGGCCCCACCTAAGTATGGTGAAACCTTGCTCAATTATACACATTTTTATCAATAAAGTTTCTAAGTTTTTACCTCTCTCATGATGGTTCATAGCGTGCTCTACTTGAATGTTGAATTTGCTTAGTGAAGACTATGGATTCCTTAGCATTGTACTTCATTTTTTCACCTATTTTCAACCTCTTCTTGCAGGATATGTGAAGTGTTCCAAGAGATGTTCATGGTTTAAGTGAGTGTTATTTTCATTATTCATTTAAGACCTTTTTTCTAGTCCTCCTAGCCTTGCATATCATCTATGACCCCATAATGTAATATTGATGCAAGAAGACATAGATTTGGGAAAGTGTATGTTTTAATTGGTTTCTTGGTCTCAAGTGTGGAATGAAATTGATTAGAAGTCATCAAATTGAATCACATATATATTTTAAGTTTGATTTTAGTTATCCTTATCCCTTTTCACCCACAATAGTTATTATTAGTTGTAGTCAAGTTGTACTTCAAGGGAACTAGCCCTATCTAGAGACTCACTTCATTCCTTAGGCTACCCACAAGCCTAGAAGTGATTCCATTGTGACACTTGGATGAGGAGATCCTTGGCATCTACTCAAAGGGTGAAAATCCAGGTTACGATAGTTTTTATCACACCCGATGGGACTCTTGTTCCAAGAGATTGAAATATTTTTGGTCTTGTCTCTTAATAATCAGCCTTTGGAGGCATATATGCAAATACCAATAGTGACTCCAAAGACATATTAGCTGGTTAAGCAGCCCAAGTGATCCTTTGAATAACTTTGGTAATGTGTTTCTTTGTGTTCTTACTTGAAATGAAGTTTCATGGCTGCCTACGGTTATGAATTTATCCCTCTACAAGTTGGTGATACATATCCATCTTTGCCCATCCCATACCAATATAAACAAGTCCTTGGTCAACCCTACCATATCCTCTATAAACCTTCATATGACCTTCACCAGTCCCAATATGACCATTTTCAGCCTTGTCATGAGTTGTATAGTCTTATAACCAGCCTTCTCAATGTTTTACCTCTCCTAGTCAAGCTAATCCTTTCTCCAATCAACCCATTTCCCCCTTCAAACAAGCACTTTTGGGGTATGAAAGATATATGTTATAACTTGTTACTAGAAGGGGATATGGTAAATATATTCCTAATATTTCCATCCATCAGGTAAGAAATGCATTAGAGTTAGTCAGTAAAGAGTGGGCATCTATTGAGAGAGCCAATTGGAAAAGGCTCACAAGTGAGATGCTTGATGTTAGTGGTTTAGTTCCTTCCTTAGAGGATAGGATAGAAGTTCATGAAAGGAAAAATCACCAAGCATATCAGCATTTGTATCTATTTCCCCAAGTTACACATCAACCATACATAATCCCTACTCATGAGCCAAGTCAAGCCTATCAAAATCCCCCTTTTCCAAATCATTTGAAGGAGAGAGTTGAGAAGAAATAACTTATGTTTGAAGCCAATATTAATAAAAATATTGAGTTGGAAAATTTTCATATGAAATAGTCCATATTGGTATCTAATCAAGTGGATTCAAAACCTCATTTCCCTCTCACATTGCATTCCCATCACCCCAAAGGGAGACCTCTAATCCTAACATCATGAGTTGGAGTAATGTAGTTGAGTCATGGGGAAAGAAAGAGGAAGAAATTACTATCAAAGAATATGAAATTGAAAATAATCTTGATCCTATACAAAAATCTCCTATCCTTCCTAAAGAAGAGAGTTCCAACCCTAATATCATGAGTTGGAGTGAGATAGTAAAGTCACGGGGCAAGAAAGAAGAGAAGAGCATTGTCAAAGAGTTTGAAGTGGAAAATGAAGCTAGTCCTTCTCAAGTCCCTCCCATCCTTCCTTAATAATCTCTCTCTATTACATGGAAGCCTTCATACAATAATTTTTCCCCATGATGATTATTATCAACTTCAAGAGAAGCTTTTCCAAGAGAACCTAGCCAAGCACATTGAGTAATTAGAGGCAAAGATGAAGTTGCTTATTCAAGGTGAGATGGAAGGTTTAGACCCAAAAGAAGATTATATGACTAAACACATCCCATATACCCTTAATCAAGAGAGTCTTGAAGATAATTTTGACGTTAATAAAGTATTGGTCAAGTTGAAGGAAGAGAATCAAGTTATTTTGGCTCAATGTCTACCTCCTCTTTCACATGAGCTTCCAAAAGAGCCTCTTACCTTGCATTCTCCATATGACCTTGAGCTCTATTTTCCACCTCCACCAAGTAGTTATTCTTTCCCTCATCCTATTACCCTTTTCCTTGATGTACCTATGGTGTGGAAATAAAAAGAGGAGTAGCTGAGTGATAGGGAAAGAGGGCTCTTACTTGAGGAAAACATACCTCTTTGGTAGCCTCATTGGGCTACATCACACAAGTTCAAGATGCCTAGTATTGGCTTCACCGTGGAAGAGGTTAAATATCTTGACGTTTTTGAAAAGGAAAATTAGATTGTACCACTTGAGACACATCTTAAGAGCCCTCGAGAGGTATTAAGTGATGAGGAAAAGGTAAATCCTTGTATTGAATCTCTTTGTTTGGTTGATGAAGAATGCTTTCTTTTTGTTGAAGAGCCTATCTTGAGAGAGATAAAATAAGAAGAGTATGCTCAATTCATGGCTGATAAAGAAGACTTCATGAGTATTTATGAGGAGGATATAACCATAGGCACTCCCCTTGGTGAATAGAAAGACAATTCACAAGTTTTTAAATAAATAGGTTTCTTATTTTCCAAAGAAGATGAAATGATCATTAACTCCTTCCTCACTTTGAAAGACACCATATTTGAACATGGAAAATTTAATAATCATTCTTTAGATGACTTTTTTGAAGTCATTAGAGCAGGATATACTCCTTTCCAAGGAGACCATGAGCTGATGAAGGATGAAGAAGGTATCATTGGGACTCAAATAAGTAAGCAAAGGAGAAACAAGATTTAAAAATTTATCCTCTCAAGAAGCATATGCATTTGATTATGACATGTTTTAATTCATCAATATAGGCTGTTATCATCTCAATTATTTGGGAGAAACATATTAGCTCTTGAAAGATGGAACAAACTCATATTGACCTCAATCTTCTAAGAAGCAATAAATCAATCCTCTTGAAGCTATGCCTACTAAAGAGATACAAATTGACCTTAAAATGAAGAGTGGGAAGTAGCATGAAGTGTATAAACATGTTTAAGAGTAATATGTATTCATTGGATATCTGATCAAGGAGGATATACATAAGATTAGATCAAGTGAAATGCCAATGAGGAGGTCTGGCCCACAAAGCATTCATTTCAAAGAGAAACATGCTTGGTACTTTATCTCATCTCATCATGAAGATGATTCAAGAGGTTTTCCTTTTGATCATGGAAAAGAGTTTTGTTTAGTTGTTATTTATGCATAATAGGTTTTTTCTCAAATCCCCTAAGTGCTTATGCACATGTGTGTGTCTTGTGTGTTTGCTTTCTTGTTGTGTGTGTCCTTTCCCTTTGTGTGATTGAGGTAGTCATTAGTTGTCTTTTTGATCAAAGGTTTGATTCAATGGTCAAAGTATCTTGTTTATTATAGTTCTTAGATTACTCCATAATCCCAATGCAATGATAGGGCTATTGGTCTAGTTAATATAGCAGGCATACTACCCCTATGAGTCACCAATTTGTTGATCAATTTTGACTTTCAGGTCAAAATAGAGCACCCCTAGTAAAAAATTTCACTTTTAGGCATACAATGGGGTATAATATGTTTTCATAAAGTTTTTAATAGTTAAATTAGTGTCAATTTATGTTGTAATAGCTTTGGTCAAGTGTTCTCTAGGTTCATTTATCATTTAAGTCATTTTGAGGGGTCTAAATGGTACATTTAATGATTTGTAAAATTTCATTGGGAATTGTGTAAATTAAAAATTTTGATTTAATTTCCCATGTGTCCTTATAATTATTAGGAATCTGACATAATTGAATAAATGGTAGGTTGTTCAGAAAAAGGTAGTTTTTTTGGCCAAAGAGATAGGAAAGGACACTTGTACAACTCCTTGGGAAGTGTGCCACTTGGAAAATGTGTGAATGTGACTATCCATCTCTAAAATTATAAAATACATGTTTTCTAATCTAAAACTTCCATTTATATCTCAAAACTATTCTACTACAATTTTGCCCTTCTTGGCATACAAAAACCACTTTCAAATTTTTGCTTGGTACATCTAGCAAGAAGAGTTTCAGGTCAAATGATTTTGGGAGGTTATTTTAAACTATGATAAATTAAAATAAATATAATTATTTTGATAATTTTCTATGTGTGCTTCATGAATGATCCATTCAAATTGAATTGTGCAAAGCTACCTTTCAATCTATGCACCCTCCAAGTTTTCCTCCATTCTGAGTAAGTCTATACAAATTAGTTGATAAAATTAATTCCAAATGTTTTTTAATTCATATTATAATGATTCACACACTTTTTTTCATGTTTTGAATTGTTTAGATGAGGAAACCAACTCATTTTGCAAGAGGATATAGTTTTCTGAGTATGGGCAGTTTTTCATCACTTTTCAGGTTATAATGTTATACAAGCAGTTCCATGGCGTAGTGTGGGTGTCCCATTGATTTTATAAAACTTTAATTTATTTCATCTTCAATTTTTACCTTCATTATCCAAGGCATTCTCATGATTTGCAAAGATACATGCCACACAAATAGTCCTTTAGCATATTGTCTGCCTCCTTTTTAGTAATCACATATGTTTTTCACATTGAAATGAATGTTTTGAGATAGTATCAAGTTTCCCTTGCTTTACATCATGCTTAAATAGGGTTTAAAATAAGTTTAATATGCCCATGAGGTTTTTTATTCCATCTTGGTCCACTTTCTCACACTCATTGTCCACTCATAACTCATTCACACTCTCAGGAACTTATGATGACATCATATTGATGTGTGAAAGGATACAATAGGTTCTACAACTCCTTAGCATTGATCTAAGTGCATTAGCATGCTTGATGAAAACACTTCAAGTTCACTTTAATGGAATATTCATATGGTTCATGTATTTTCACCATTGATATGTGAAGGTATCCACCTACAGGTGGCTAAGTAGGACATCAAAATGCTCCCATGAAAAGATGGAATCAAGAAAAAATATATATTTGAGGTATTTATATTATCTTTGGGTAATAAAAATATTATACAAGGTGTTGAGGTGGTATAAGAATGCTTGAACTAGTTAAGGTAGATGGTTGTGCATTTAGGGCCCTCATCCCTAATGGAGTAAAATAGAGGACCAAAGGGTTTTCATGAACCTTGTTTAACACAATTAAATGGTGTTTCAAAGCATATAGCTATGCTCACCTTGTATCCATTGACATGGGGAAATGAGAATGAAAAGTAGGTGGAGATGATAACAAGTGGATAAGGGTATTTAAGAGGCCCAAATATGCTCTCCAAAACACTAAAATGACTAGTATTCTCTATAGGCATAAGTCACATGAGGCCTCTTACTCCCCTAAGTAACAAACTAAATCATGTTTTCAATATTGAATAGCATTGAGGGTGGAAAGGATGTTAATGACCTTAATATATAATTAAAACAAGATGATTAGATGATGTCATGTCCTTCGAACTCACCTACAGTCCATTTTAGATATGGAAGGTTGCACCTACAAGTTCAAATAGTGACCTTAATTCGATCTCCTTTTGGTGTTTTAGGAATGTTAAAGAAATTTTACAACACCTATATGTTTTTGAGACCTGAAAATGGATTCAAGAAATCCTTTATATATTATGGACAAGATATAAGTTGAATAATATCAACCTACAACAACAAAAGGACAAGGTGTCATAGTAAAGAAGGAAAACTCAAGTTTATAAATTAAAGTGCTTAAGGATGACTTAGAAAATAATTAAATGATTAAAAAAAGTGTGAAGTTAACCATATAGGTTACATTGATTTTGGAACACTAATTCTCAATATTGAACCATATATGGACACCCACAAGAACCCTAAACTAGTAGGGGTAGTTTCAATAAGCAAACACTGTCAATTGAGAAATGACTAGGCAGACAATGAGTTCCTGTTAGCAATTTGATGGTGTTTAAGGAAACATGAGGTTAGTGAAATAAAAAATAAGGTATTTAATGACTTAATATGATTCAAAATAACCCTCAATTTTCATGTTAAGTTCTAAATACACAATGTAACCTACAAGCAGGGTAATGGGCAGAACTCCTTAGCTTGAGTAGTGATCTCAACTTGAGGCCTAATTAGTATTTAAAGACCTTCAAGGGTGATTAATGAGTATTGGTATGTAATTATATGGTTTCCATGATTCATAAATATCTTTAAGGACATCTTGATCAAACCCAAATAGATAGTGGATTACACCTACATGCAGTGTAGAAAGGGGTTATCTCAGTCGTAATGAGAACGCTCAGTCTTGAGTTCAAGGAGTGGATGAAAGGAATATAGAGTTATGAACGTTTGTATCATATGTGTCATAAAATTATAGGGTTTTATGGCTAAATTATCTAAAAAATTATGAAACCAAACCTATTCACATCACTCACAACCCTTCTGAACACTTACAACCGAGTATGCAAGAAATAAGCCAAAGTAAAGCTTCTAGGTGGATGTTGAGACTAGCCAGGGGAAAAAGTGTATCCAAATCAATAATAGATGAAAATAAAGGAAGTATATATTTATTTTATACTATATTCAAGTTAAATACATGCATTTACACCTACAGGTGTGATGTTTGAAGGTATATAATAGATTAAACTTAGTTTATCACATAGTAAGCTTAGTCTTGACTAAGGAAAGTGTTTGAGGTGTCAGAGGGTTAAAATGAAGTTTAATTAATTATAACATGGAAATAATAATGAAAATGTGACTTATTCAATGGATATGGAATAGAGGAGTGGCTTAGACAAGTTAAAAACATAGTTTATACCAAGAAACCTTGCATATAGTCTTTGCTAATAGTCTACCCTAGTCTTTGACACTTTTGGAGGGTCTAAGAATATAATCAATGGATTATATTTTTTATATATAATATTTTACACTATAATTAGCCTCTAAAATTATTATTTATCCTAGAAAAATAGGGGAAATGCCCCTATTTTGTCTCAGATAGGGGGCACTTCCCTAGGTGTATAAACTGGTAATATTGAGAAAAAGTGATGAATGGATAGGCAAGGGGTTATTTTAATCTTGATGAATGGATTATAAATTTAGATGAAACACATTATATCATGAGATATAAATAAAATGAAGGTTAAATTAATTAGGGTACTTCAACATACAAAAGGTTGTAGATAAGGCGTACTAGGCATAGAAAGCATAGTTTCAAATCTGAGGCCATTCAAACTTGTAGCATGAAGACAGTTGTCCAAATTATTATATCATGTTATTTGGATGTTTTTATATATTTTTTTAGTTTTTGGACATAGATATAACCCTTAATAAACCATTTTGGAGCTCCAAAGATAGAACAGGTCTATTAAGCATGATAAAACCTAAAAGCCAAATGGAAGGTCACTCTTAGTTCTAGCTTGAGAAGAGTATTCCCATGAGTGAAAACATGTTTATATGACCATAATATATGTTTATAATCTTTTATAAATCAAATATATTGTAGGGGAATCAATTTTGAGCTTGGGACCAAAATTTGATTTTTGTAAATAGAAGAATAAGCACAATAGGCCATCTTTAGAAGCTCACATCCCCCATGAGGCACTGCATGGAGACCAGATAAGTTTAGGAAAGATAGGAGGGATATTAAAAAAAATTGGAATTTTTTTTCAACTCCAACGTCAAGTTTTTATGAAACAAGTTTAAGGGTGAAAACAGGCCTGAAACCCTTACAAACCCTTAACCAGGACTAGTCTTGAGAAATTGAGTTGTAAAGATAATATAATGGAATAGTTTTATCAATAAACCTATTTTAAGTTTAAGAGGACTCACCCAATATCCTTCCCATGCTAGCTATATGTACATAATTGGTTGGGCAGGGGTATAAACAAGATTTTTCTCACCATTTTGTGTGTTGTGTAGGATACAGGATGAATTAGGAGATGAAATAAATTTTTGGTGGAATATTTAAACTTAATATAAATAAAAATATTAATTTAATGTCAATAATAAACATCTATGTTCCC
>JARHVA010004979.1:2500-7500 GCA_037957365.1 Torreya grandis
GATCTTAGGGATCACCTGCATGAAGTAGTGAAGTTTTTTAAAAACACTTGCCTAGACTTGGCCTCTCAAGTAATCAAAGACCAAATGATGTTAGACTACAAAAGGCTCAAGACCTTGGTCTCAAAGCTCACAAAATACTAGTGCATAACCCAACAACTTTGCATAGTCAAGACATTGGGCCAACATATGAATATTGAGGCCACTACTTTGACTGTCTCTATTAGAGGAGTGTCAAAGCATGATTAACATTACATTCGTTTAAGCCCATTAGCTCACATGTAGTCTACTAGACTGGAAGTAATATCTCAATAATACTCTTAACAATTATAACATAAATTTTATTTTAGCCACAACTACCAATGAAACTATACACAATCTAACTACATTAGTGTATATGAATAACATTGCTCACTAAAAATCCTTTACTACTAGGGATAATGTGCATGATTAACTCATCAATTGGCATCATGTCTTATGGCACAATTAATTCATAGGCTTCCAAATAGAGCACCAAAAAAAAAAGTTGGACCAACTGAGTAGTGAAATGTAGATGAGGGTTAGTAAAACAAAAGAAACCATGATCATTGTTAATGATTTGGACATGAAATAACTCATCAACTATCATGCACTAATGTAATGATTTGTATGGTATACAAAGTGATCATCAATTGACATACCTATAAAAATGACCTAGCTTTATTATGCAATGAGGTGGCTCAAATTCTCAATGTTTTAATTTGTAATCCACCATTCTATCTCTAGGAAGTCATCACATAGCTCACGGCTACATAGTCTAGGGCCAAGGATCTTATTAGCTAGTCCTCTTCTATAGTAATGCCACCGCCTTTTAGTTGATTATTGTGTAAGTCACAATTTTTGAGAAAAAAATGTAAAAACTTTTTGTTTTGGGATGATTAGTAAGATGAGTGGTGAAAGCATGGTTTCAAACCCATAAAGGGGGGCCACCTAGTTACACTAACCTATTGAAAACTTAAAAGGTTGATAGGTTAGTATGCTACTTAGTTGAAAAATTGATAGGGTAGCTATGTGTACAAGATGTGAAAATCATAAATGGTGCATTGAGTGATTACTGTGACTCTTGCTAGTCTACCCACTTCTTCAGTTTCTACCTTGAGTTCACCACCAAATGATCTTATGACATTTTCTTAGGATGAGACAACACTTTAAGTCAGAGAAAATGTTGGGAGAAGAAAATAGATAAGTAAAATTGCATAGGATATTCATGTGTTATGTAAGTAGTTGTCAGCTATATATATATTATCCTACCCTCCATGATTTGTAAAATCATAAAAGGTAAACTTTTTCCCCTTTTAGTTCCATAGTATGAGAAGAATGTGAATAGTTAAGGACTACAAATGACTATATATATGTATGATTATATTAATAATATAATGAAAATTTGTTGAGATAAATATTGACTATGTGGATATGGTTACACATTGTATTTCTTATGTTTATTCCTTGCATGTAATGTCTTTTTAATGTTGAGCTTAATTCCATCCATTTTATTCTAAATGATCTATGCACTTTCATGAAGTACTGGTTAATTATAAATACTTCCTATCACTCAATAATTCTTATCTATCATGTTTATGCTAAATATGAATTATCTATAATATACTATGTACTTAGGTAAATATTAGCTATCCTTGTCCTTAGCATGTTTTGTTGTATTAAGAACCACTAATAACACAATGTAATTTAGTCTCTATTAGGCCTAAGAAGATAAGGTGCTCTAAGTGAGTTTAGATGACATAATGGTGATCCTATTTTTATTTATTCTTATGTGTAACATGTCCTACTACACGTTTTGGGTTTGGCCCTGATGGATTAGTGATTTGGCTGACATAGAGAGTGAGTGAACTAGTGACAAGTATAATAAGAAGGCCAAATAGGCTTATTTGAAAAAGTGAGAGGAATGAGAGTGCAAGTGAATAAAATAACACCTTGAAGAGAATAAGGAGGTTATGTAGACCATTAGAGGTGAGTATAAGATCATTCATGAATATCCAATAGAATTTTTGAGTATGATGAACAAGGTCATACGACCTAAATCTATCAAGGAGAGGGCCAGTTGAGTGAAGCGGCCTAATAGGATATTTGAGAAAGATACAAGAGTGTGAAGATTAAAATAAGGTGATCATTATTATTTGAGTGAGAAATAGGTGTCCAAAGGTGATCAAAGGTTCTAGGTGTCTATGTTGTTGGTGATTCACCTAGGGGGTTGGTACCTCCTTGTAAGTTGGTGTTTGTTAAAGGCTTAGTTGAGTTGGTGCTTGACTAGTGAGGGGTTGTTACTCTTTATGGGTTTGGTACCTCATTAAATTTTTATTAATTGCTTATATGACTATATTCAAAGATATTTTTCAATGGGTTTTATCCCCCATGAGGTTTTCCCACATATCTCTTAGGTTCATATGTTCTATACTAATGTAGATGCTTATTTAAGTATTGTTTGATCTATGTATTTGAATTAATGCTTAATGAATGATAATTGAAATTGAATGATTGTTTTAAAGGCACTAATTGAATCCTCCCCCTCTCACAAGATTTTCTTTTAACACTCCTATCCCAAAAATATTTCACTACCTCCATAATGAAGTGTTGATGTAAAGAGGAAAATTAGGAGTAGTGTTTGTTGTAGGTTAGTCTTATTGTTTAAATTAAAATGTAGCTAGTTGGTATTGGTCAAGTATATTTGGTGCATCACCTCCATTATAATAGGTTTTATATCTCTTATCCCATCAATTTGTTCAATTATTTTGTTATCCTAATTTATTCATCAAGGTTATATTGTAATTTAACCTAGAGTTTCAATAAAAGTTTAGGTCATCTAGAACCTAGGATTGTTTCCATGTGATTCCAAATTTGGAAGGCTTTAACTACCATTCAAAGGGTAAACATTTGGTTGATAATAGGTACTCAAACTAAAATTTGGTAGCTATACTAGAATCCTCTTCTAGTCTACTTCCTACTCTAGATCTATAATTATCTCAACTTCATAACCAACAAAGTATATTACTTCTTCATCATTTCCATATCTAGAATAGTTGTAATTTACTATTTTAGCCTATCTTAGTTCAATGAATTTAGCATTTGTCATATATGAGTTTAACATATAATTAACGTAATATAGAGATAATATATCACACTTATACCTTAATATATATCTATCCCATTTAACAATAGATAACCCCAATCTATATTTTTAGGGTTAAATAGTTATGTTAAACCTCACAAATTTTGCCATGGTAACTTATCTAGTTTATGATTTTTTAAATTAGATACAAATATATCTTCAAATTTTTTTATGGTTGGCAAGGAAGAATTTTGAAAGGTATATAACTAATTAGTATCCTCTTGTGTTAGGGTTGTATGGAATGCCTTTAATAATAAGCATATGTTATTATCCCAATGATCAAGGGATGTACATATTGTTTGGAATGATTTTAAGGGTCTCCTTGAACATCGAATTAAGGTAACATAGGCATAATAAAATGTATGGGATAAGGATGTTAAAAAAATCTCACATAAGAGGTTAATCTTCTAGGATATTATCATTAATATTAGCCTCATGTAAAAGTACATGTAATTTAATAATTTTATTTGTTTATGAAGATATCCTATAGTAGTAATCATAGATAACATTTCACTAGGAGGAATGGTTAGATATTTTGAAGATTCACTTATAGATTGTAATATACCATCCATATGAAAAATGGGAATGATGTCATAATAACTACAATCATTGAATTTTAAGGTAGGATTCTTACATGATTGAAAAGTATTGGGTAAAATTTATTTTATATGTTAATTCAAGTAATTTAACTATATAACTTTGAATGTCAAAAATGTTGATACAAGTATCATGGTATAAATTTGAAAACTTGATTTTTAATTACATGGAAGAGAAATACAAGATGTACTTTCTTGTTTTCATCTATAGTTAGAACATGCTTTTGAGTATAAAATGTGGAGGGTGAAAGAGGAACACTTTCTATTTTTATTTCAAAATAATCATACAAAGAAAAAATGCAAGTTTCATTTTCATTTTTGAATTCAAAGTGAAAGGAATATAAAATATCATGTCACTTTATGTTTTAGATACATCATTAGAAAATTATAAATAAACATTAGCACTGTTAACATGTGAATGTTTGGGTGAATTACTATTACTTGATTTGGAAAATTATTAAATTAGGAAACCTTTGGAAAAGATTATTTTTTATTTATATTGACTAAAATAAGAGGATAATAACATGTGTCTATAATAATTTGAATAGTATAATCATTTTCATATTTACAAACTAAAAGGATAGGGAGATAAGTAATTTTACTATGTGCATGAGCTAAAGAAGGAATACAATCTTCACTTTTGGCAACATTTTCAATATTTTTCAAATGAGGTAAACATTCATTATTTGTAACATGTTCATTATTAAATAAAGAGGGTGTAAATGAATTTATTGATTCAACTTTATGATGATTTATGCTTAGAATATTTATATTTTTAACATTTGGAATGATGTTTTCATGCATGTTCATTTTATAACATTGTAGGCTATGTAATGCACTAACAAATGGTACACCTATTATTTCTTCAAGCACATCATCATTATATTTTAAATCAAGTCACATAAGAGAAATAAGAGAACTAGGATCATCACATTCATCTTCAAAATATGTGGAATCACAATCATAATCATAAGAGGAATAAGAAAACATGTTATTATTTTCACCATATTCATCAATGTTTTCACTTTTATTATTGGTATTTTCATTATCATAAATATAAGTGATTGATACAAAGTAATAATAGGTACTAAATTTATTCTATCCATGTTATCCTCATAAGCAATGTATTGGTCATCAAGTAGATTACATAAAATATCAAAAGGACAAGGATGATCAGGGTTGTCACTATGATCATGTATTTTTAGGTTTATAAACCTAAACACATGTAAAATAAATAATACAAG
>JARHVA010004979.1:15000-172500 GCA_037957365.1 Torreya grandis
TAGATATATAAGTAACGCAAACAAATTCATTTGGTAAGCTAAATAAGATGAGATACATAAGATAATATAAATAGTTAAATCACTCAAATAGTCAACATGATCATAATGAATAATTAATATTTTAATATAAATCATACTAACAATCATCTAAATGAAAAGTACACAAAACATGTTATGTTGTCGATATCCAATAATTATGAAACATGATATACTAAGTGATGTCTATAAGGGTTTCCATATTCATTCTCTATCAACCCCCAATGCCACCATCTAGGCCACCCTCTTTGATGATACTCTCCTTCCATGATGATTTGAGGGAAGAATCTATCTTGCATCCACCTCATACTAATGAAGGTAGATCAACTAAAACATCATTATATCCTAATATAATGTTATATAATAATGTAACATGATCATAAAGTACATAATACAAAAGTACCACTAACTCATAACATCTAATCATGTAAATTAAGTAACATAAACTATCCCATAATCAACATATATCATCAATCTTAATCAAGTATTAGTTCATCAACTAATCAACCATAATAATCTATGGACCAAACAAGTAATTTAGCTTAGATATAAATTAGGATGTGACAAACGGGGTAGATCCTAACCAAATTAAAGTCTTATCTAAAGTTTAAGGAAACTAACAATGTCCTTAAGATGTGAGTAAAGTTATCCAATTGATCTTGGTATAGATGATATTTTATGATTATATAACACCTCAATATTTTACACTTGGAAAACTCAGACCTTGGTTGTTCATCTCAATTTTTTACCTTTCCTTCTACAAGTCTCACATATACTCTATATTTTTGTCTATTGGAATATATTTCTTATTTTTATCAGTCATATGTTGATGACCTAGGTTTTTTTATCTTTCCCAAAATGCTTAAAATGTATTTATATTACATCTCTATAAGTTATGAACCTTTACCTACTTTTCTACTCCATGGACACTAACATCTAGGATAGATAGTAGCATTGACATTATTGTCATTCCCTAAAACAAGTTTCCAACACCCTAAATTCATCCAATTTGTAAATAAAATTTATGCTAATGGTCTACCTAAGTTATTTAATTTGAATTATTACTCAAAATGGATTTATATCAATAAAATATCAACCCTCATTTATTTTTCACCTAGAAAAATACCAAAGAGCCCAAGGTAAATTATCAAAATCACTCTATCAACCATTAAATTAAACAAATATTCCATATTTCCATACTATTAATAAGTAAAACACATATATTGGTATAAATTAATAAAGGATTAGCCTAAGATCCTAATTTTCTAAGTTACAATCTAGGTCACTATTGCACTTACTTTGTATATATTGTATGATTCACACACAAACCAACACAAAAGGAAGAACTACATCAATTTGAGGCCCTCTTCAGTGTGTTTTTTTTTGGGTATTTCCCTCTCACAACAATATATTTTGGTTCAACTCAACATCATGTGCCCACTAACCCATATTCCCCCAAGGTCGCTATACCGGTGGTTAACTAGGGTTTTACCATTTCACAAGGAGTGAATGACCATGACATAGATATGAATACACTAGAGTGAAGGAGAAGTAAAACATAGAAGCATCTATTTGGTCATATCTTATTTCAATATATATTTTGTAAAGGACACTAGTGTCAAACCCATACAACATCATTGCCGTAGCCATCTTAGGGTGACATTAATATCTAGAGAACTAGAAGCAATAGAGCTAGAATTTGATGGTCATTCAAAAATATCCTTATAAGTTTATTTCTACCTATTCTATATGTATAACTAAATTATCATTAATATAAGCTAGGTACATCACTTATTTCTTATTTTCACATCATAACATAGTTGTACTTTTCATATTTGGACTATCTTAGCATAATAAATTCAGTAAATGCTTATATTTGAGTTTAGCATCTCATTAACTTGTTATAAAGATAATTATAACCCTTATGACTTTTATTTTATATATAAACCTTTAATATAAATCTAAATATAACTAAAATAAAAATTATATCTCTATTATACGGTTAAACATTTGGTGAACCTGATCCATGAGAATGATTTTTTTTTTAATTCCTAGGTTTTTAAGCCAACTAGGTTTTTAGAGTGTTATGATTTTTCAATTCTTATGTTTATTATTTTTCATGAAACCTATATGTCGACCTAGATTGGGAGGTGTGCCTATTTAACATATTGAGATTCCAATACAACCATGTAAGATGTCTCAAACCAATGATATATCTCATACCTTAGATCATGTTAATACTTGTGTTGAGAATGAAAAAAATAAATATTGAAATGGTTATCATAAAAGAATATTTTTGTAATAAAAACCATGAAACAAATGAAAATGAGAAAATATGCCATGGTTAAGTGCATGTAATTGAATTTTTTCATTAGTGTATTTGATAAAACCCTAAATGTATTGATGATAACTTAAAAAGTTTACTCAAAGTAATAAATTCCAAAACTTTAATGGAAACACCCCTCCCCCTGAAAACATTACAACCAAATACATCTAGTTTATGCATGGTTTATGTTGTTTAAATATTTGTTATTTGAAACTATTATTGATACATTTATCATTAAATGACTAGTTGTTTCAACACAAATATCAGTTTTAATGCCAACTAATACTCAAAACATGTTTTATTCCCCTTTGGTGACTACTCAACTTACCAATATAGATCCAACTGGGCCTATAGCTCCATCATTCTTTTAATTTATAAAAACCTTGAAATACAAGATTAAAAATAGTAAACAAAAACTATTTAAAATATCATCATGCTATATATTTACAAGATGTGTTGTATAACCCTCTTACACTTGAAATATATTTGTACCCTTTGCCAACTAGATTTTTTGCCCCTAAGTTCAAATTTTATGATGGAAAGGTTGATCCTAAACAACATCTTTGAACCTTTTATGATATATGCCTTGATTATGATTTTAATGATAAAATTTTGACTAAATTATTTACAAGTAGCCTTAAGGACTATGCTTCGAGTTGGTTCTATGATTTACCTCTCCAATATATAAAACCATGTAAACCTCTTGCCAACTATTTATTAACACACTTTTCCATTAACTTTTCTGAAAAGGTTTCCTATGTCAAAATTACCAAAATTAAACAATTCACTAGTGAACCTATTAATAAATATCTTGATATAGAAGACAATGCTATTTAAAATGACAAATATTATGATATATAAATAGTTGAAATATATGTTCAAGTAATGTTTTATTTCTCCTTTACATGAGTCCATTATTTGTAAGTTAAAATATTTTGATAACTTATGACATGTCGTATGGGACTGTGAAATGAAGATTATGTCATTAAATAAGCTCAAGTATGTATCAAACACACCAATTAAACCTACATATAGTACCAAATTCATAATTAAAATAAGTTATAAGGTAAATACTCTTGAGCCTAAAAAAGAAACAACTACCATGGTTAACATAGTTTAACAATAGCCTAATCTCCTTGTCTTATCAAATACACCAAGGAGATAATTTACACATTTACTTGAGTCCCCAAATTCATTACTCCCATGATTACTAGAGTGTCAACTTATATCTATCCCTCATCCTATTGAGGTTGATATTAGTTGAACCCCAAACGATATGATGTGATAGATTATTTTGATTACCATCAATGATCAAGACATTTTACATGTAGATGATTTACCTTGAAGCACAAGATATAATATCTTATAGATGACCAAAATCAAACATTTTAGGATCCTAAAAAGGAATTATGTTCAGAACCTAGTGATCACCATAAAAAAAAATGTTTAATAATGATTTAGAAACCATTATAAAAAAGAACCAAAAGATTAAATGAAATATAATGCACATCCTCATATAAAACATTATGGGCACCAACTAGATGGGATTATTGGTACTTACACATGGCATATACCTATGATGGTTTAGCAACATTTTATTTCCTTTGATGATAATGAAATTAAATATGAATTTGATCTTCATTATTTGTTCATTTGATCATACCTTGATAAACACCCCATACACAGTGTTATGATTGATAATGGTAAAGATAAAATGTTTGCACTATGACATTACTTATATACTTTGGTTATACTAATCATGGATTTCACCCTCTATTAGATAAATTTGAGCCTTTAATAGGAATTCCTAGAAGGTTCTTGGTGAGATTCACCTACCTTTATAGGTTAATCTTGAATATGTGGTTGTGACCTTCTCATTTATCTCTTCCACATGCATATTTAATATGTTATTAGGAAGACCTTGGATACACATTCTTCAAGTAGTGTTTTCTAAAGTGAATGGATATGTTAAATTCATTCATGTCAATTAGGTAATTATAGTTTCAATAAATTTTAATAAGCATCCTCTTGAACAAATAAACATATACCTAACAAATATATATAAAGCCTACTAAGGATAATTCACTATAAAGGGTAATAAATATGTAATCCCATTTACTATTTGGTCAATACTTTAGATAACATTACATCAAAGACATATAGAGGATTCCATGGAATCCAAATCTTCTAATACAAAATATATGTATATATCTAGATCACCTCAAAATATACATATTACTACTATACCAAAGAAACCATAAAGTACTCAATAAGGGGTTATAATAACCTCTACTCCTACTACTTATACTATTACTTCATGACCATAAAGTATAGTTTTACATATGGAGAGAACCATTGATACCACAGTGATAAATATTACACCTATACAGGATCCTTGATAACATAAATAGGGTATTACACTAGCTTCATCATGGGGAGACATATATGACCATAAATTATATGGCATCATAGGATGATATTTTCTCTTCAATAATACCAAAAAAATATAAACATGAAAAAATCCAAAAACACTTTTGACACTTACATGGTCTATTGGCTCATGGGTATCTATATGTTAGTTCCATATTGATGAACAAAATTCCTAGTTACTCCTACATACACATATACATCATAATTATACTTAGGTGTGATATAAGCATACATAAATACATGATACATTCTTATTTTATATGTTGGTCTTTTCCTCTACTCAAGTCATATGGACATTTGGGGTATCTAATTATTTGATCTTGATATATACAATCTATATGATTTGATGACCACTCTACATCATCATGTTGATCTTAAATATGTAGTTACTTGATATGTTATACACTTGAAATTTTTCCCAAACACATTGAATCCAATGGGATATTATGACATATTTATGCTAGTTTCTTATGCTTTACTCTATGCACTTCGTTGAATGTTTTACCCCAATATTGTTTTACTTGTTTGATAATTTAAATATGCTCATTTGCTTATGGCCCCCATGCCTGTGTATGATTTCATTGACATTTGCATACATCATCATATGTTATATGGACATTTAAATATGTCATTATTACTTTTATGGAGATTTGACCAAGACATGTCCCTTTGATTATGCAACATTTGAACATGCCCCTTATTTATGGTATCCTTAGACCATTTTATTTTGGCTATTTTGAGTGATCTTGTGTGTGTGTTTATTTTTCATTTGATCTTGTATTAATATTATCTAGACATTTTCCATGATATTTATCATGTATATTAGGCCTACATGTGATCACATTATTTCTATGGTCTTCAATGCTATATCTACCTAGACATGTTTTCTTTTATATGTTGCATGGTTATATTCATAGATTATAGAGTTGTCTTATCCTTTTGAGGTGAGGTAACTACTATTTATTATATTTCAATCACTTAAAAATGGGGGCATATTAATTGGGACATGTAATAGATGCATGTTCTCCACACTTGTCATGGTTTATAGATTTAGTGGGAGCATGATTTGAAAGCATGTTCTCCACACTCATTTAATATATGGTACTTATAGAAGTTTTTGTATTCAATGGGGGCATGTCATATGGGCATGGCCTACACACATCCCAGTTCTTAGATTCAATGAGGGCATGATTTAGAAGCATGTTCTCCACATCTATTTAGTGTTCATCATCTCTAATTTATAGTGGGGGAATGTTATAGAAACATGTCCTCCATATTGGTACTTATACTAGATTTCAAATTTAGTTGGGGTATGTCATATGGGCATAGATTCCACACATTCATAGTCCTCAAATTTAGTTGGGGAATTCTTTGGAAGCATGTTCCACTCATGTAAATTTTCATTGTTATCCATATATAGTGTGGCATGTTTTCAAAGCATGTCCTTCACACTTAAATATTCATATGAACTAGCCAAAGCATATAGTTATATGATTCAAATTCACAATTATGGTAGAATTATATACATTTGTACTATTTTTATGCATAGTTTAAACATGAAACATATTTGAGGTGCATATGATATGAAACATGTGCCTAATATTGTAAAACCTAAATAAGTTTTACATTTCAAAAATATTTTATAGACTGTTACCATATCACAAACTTTTTCTTATTGTTACCCAATATGATTTTATGTAATTTTGTTGATCCAAAATACGTTAGTATTTGGTTCACTTTTGGTATGGCTAAGGTGATAAAATAACTCAATATTTCCAAGTTCTCAGGTTGGACTTGATCATCTATCCTCACTAGATTATAAGTGTCATCAGGTTACATGGTTTAATTAATCTCAACTACCATGTGGAAAATTGCTTTTGATCAAAATTTGGGGGAATGTTCTTTTAAATATTTATCTCTATCTACCTCTTTGGATATATCCACTTTAAATATTTATCTTAATATTAGTTTTAGAGCCTTAAAATTATACATATTTTTATAAATAACTTACCAATAGAAAAGTTAGTTACATTGACAAATAGGTGTACTCATAAAATTTTCTATTTAAATTTTAATCACTTTAAAGTAATTTAAACCCAGATTATATGCACTAATTTAATATTTTAATGTGATCTTGGTTGTAGGTCAGTCATTAGCAAAGCACTCAAGTTGGGCACACACAAAACAAAGACAAGGTGTGCATACACCCAAGTACATATTCCTTTCCATAAAACTAGAAATTTATTTACTATAATAAGTGGTGGGAAAATTTGGATGATATTTTATTATTATATATCACCTTAGTCTTGTACACTTGGCAAACATAAACCTTGGCTACTCCCATTAGTTATTTACCTTTCCCACTCAATAAACTCTATCTTTGTGCCCAATGGCCTATATTATTGGAGAGTTGTCAATGATCTCATGGTGATGTCATGGAGGTGTTTAGGTGAGTGGATGAAGTTCCTTAATAGTCTATGTAATAATGAAAAAGTGTGTAATGCACTTGTCCTTGTATGCTTGAAGGAGGCTTAGTTGATCTTTTTTTTTTAGCATGGTTAGAGATGATTAGGGATGAATTTAAAGTATTAAGCATTTGAAATAGGTCCCATAAGAATTTTTATATGCTTTGAGTACTTTTGTGTATGATTGGATTTCATCTAATTGATCATTGTTTTCATCTACACATTTTGGGTCTAGTGGCATAAAATCTGAGTAGGTAGTTTGTTGATGCCATAATTACCACATGTGGATGAGTCAAGGGGAGTTGGACATATGGTTATGATCACATTATTCCT
Source organism: Torreya grandis (assembly GCA_037957365.1). Classification (NCBI taxonomy): domain Eukaryota; kingdom Viridiplantae; phylum Streptophyta; class Pinopsida; order Cupressales; family Taxaceae; genus Torreya; species Torreya grandis. Next base: position 22,591 of record JARHVA010004979.1, read on the forward strand.
TAGTTTATATGTACTAAATTTTATTTCATGAAATGAAGTGCGATAAAAGATATACAAGTGTAAAGTTGTCCCCCTAGGTAGTTTGACAGTGTTTTCCCATACATAGCCAAATTTACATGTGGTAAGAAAAATCTAGGTAAGCATATTGATGAAGTTATATTTAATATGTGTGGTTGTTTTAGATGGATTTGATAATATGGGTTGTTTATTTTTGTACCTAGTTGATATGTTCTAAGCTTCGTGTCATGCAATGAAGTACATCAAAATATATGCATGTGCAAAGTTGGCCTTCTAGGTAGTTTTAAGCATAGTTGACTTTGTGGCAAAAAAAATTGAATGAGAAAATTAATGTCATTATATATTTCACATGCAAAGGTTATAGAATATATTTAAATATAGTTGTATTTTCCTATGTGAGGAGATCATATAGTAAAAATTTGAGACCATACATCTAAACACAATAAAAGTTATTGAGGTCCAAAGTTCTAGGTAGATTGTAATGGTTCCCATAGTCAATTTTGCAAGAGATAAAGATCAGGACCAAATGAAGATCCAATAATTCATGGGTTATTATACAAATTGATCTAATGGTGTTTATATAAGTCAAATATTTAAATGTGTATAAGTCATGTGAGGGTGTGAAGTGTCCTAGTCATCAGAGTTCTGAGTAAGATCTAACTATGAGCGCTACATGATAATGACATGGATGATCTATAGAGATTGATGGTGTGTGTTGAGTTAATATTTAAAGATTACATGAGATAAGGTCAATAGTTCAATGTTTAACATTTTATTAGTGGCACATTATGATTTAAATTTTTAATAATATCAACAAAGCATATTTAATCTAATATGCAAGGGAATGTTATATGTTTTAAGTGATTGAAGTTTAATTGTGACCGTTTGAATTCAATTATTTGAATTTACCAAGGAATGACCAATGTCTATTTTTTGGGCCATACCTTTTGATATAGGTATAATTTATTCATAGTGTAAAAATAAAATTTGTAGAGGACTCTAATTCACATCTGTAAATATATTTGAAGGTTTGAAGTGTGAATAATCAAAGTTATGAAGATCTAAAGTTGACTATGTTTTTACATTTACTTTGTAAGTAACCCAATAAGGGTAATTAATATTGTGTTGATTTTGTTTTAATGTTTCATGTTTTCTTAGCTATTGGATTATTTTTAGACTCCATTATAATAATGTTTGTGCTTTATGATCAAAGGGTTAAAAGTCGATTGTGTTTTCATTCATAATTAATATGTGTATAGAAAGGTACTTGAGATAATTGAGTGTTAATAAAAGGGTGCCATGATGGATATGGACACTTAAAAAGGACGTATAGATCATATGTCATTAGTCCATGTACTTGTAAAGTGTTATTTTATTCTTAGTTTGCTTAGAGAAGTATCATAGAGGTGAATGGGTCTCTATAGGACCTAAAAAGTGACTTAGGATTATTTGAAACAGTCTTGTGGTTAAGTGTGAGCCATGTTAGATGCCTTAAGGGTGAAGTAATGTATTGTGGCTGATAAGGAAAGATCATGGACTTGATGATCAGGAATGCTCTATAAATAGTGAAACCAAATGTGAATATTTCTAGACTTATGAGAGGCTTTGGTGAGCATAGATAACATTGGTATGAAAGAAAGAAGAGAGGGTGTGTGCCCAGTATATGGATTAATTAGTAGAGATATTTGAGGACTATGTGTCTAACCTATGGGTCATGTTTATAATGTTAGGATAGTTCTCTTGCAAGTTTAGGATGAATGAAGAGGTGTAGGGTGATCCAAAAGGATGTTTTGAATGCTTTAAGTGTGAGTGAAGGGAAAATGTTATCTATGTGAGCTTGGTGGCTGATTTGAGAGATAGATCAAAGTGTGGACTGTGTGCATGACCATATAATCATCTTGTTATTATGGTGACAAAGTTTTTTCTATGTAGTGAAGAGTGATTCAAAAGGTGGCTTTGGATGTATTGAGTGGCAAATTTGAATAGAGTTGATATATATTGTATCTCTATTCGATTGGTAGGAAATCAATGTTCAAAGAGATGTTTTATTCATAGGTATTATTTTGGCTACTTAGAATCTAGGGGGTTACAACCTCCTTTCAAGGTAAAACTTTTTAATGGTCTAGTTATTGTGGTAGCTTACCTAGATAGGTGTAGTAGTTCCTTATGGGACGATAGTCTCACTAAAATAAGGGATGGTAGTTCCTTGATTAGTTGAAGCTTGTCTAAATTGGTTCTTGTTATTATACGACAATAGTCAAATTTTAAGTTCTAGTGGGTTTTTTCCCCCAATAGGGTTTCCCACATATGTTATGTGTTATGTGATTGATCTTGTATTATCTCTCTTGTTCAATGTTATGAATGATGTATATGCTTCATGAATGCTTGTGGTAATTGATTAAGAGTTTTAAAAGGTTTGAAATTGAAGTTGGATTATCTAGGCTCACTGATTGACCCCCCATCCTCTCAATGATTATACCTCTAACAAATTTCTCTTAGTTAAAATAGTTTTATGTTGATGAACCAAGTCTTTTATCTTTCCCAAAATACTTAAAATGTATTTTTATTCAATATCTACAAGTTATAAAATTGTACCTACTTTCTTGCTCCTTAGACACTAATGTTTGAGATAGAAAATAACATCAACATTACTATCATGTCTTAGTGTAAATTTATATTTCCCTAAAGTAATTTAATTTACAAATGAAATGTATCTTAATGGTTATCTTAAGTGTTTTAATGTAATTTATTACTCCAAGTAGATTGATGTAAATACAATATTAATCCTCATTAATTCCTCACCTATACATAGACCAAAGAGACCAAGGCAACTTATCAAAAGTACTCTACCAAGCAATTAATTAAACTAAAATTCCTTATTTCCATACCATTAATAAGTAAAACACATATACATATCTGAATTACTAAATGAGTAGCCCAAAATCCCAATTTACTAAGTTACAATCTAGGTCACCATTTTACTTGAATCACACATATTGTATGAATCACTCACAAGTAAACACATAGGGAATAAATACATCAATCTAAGGCTTTCTTAAGATTATTGGTTGTGTATTTAATTCCATCTAATAGTGGGGTCTTTGGGGTCATATCAAAACCATGTTCCCACTAACCTATTTCCCCCTAAGGTCACTATGAATATGGAAATCTAGGGTTTTTCCATTTCATAAGGAGCGACTATCCATGACCTAGATCTAAATGCATAAAAACAAATATGAATGAAAACCTATAATCATATAGGTGGTTTCATCTTATTTCAGTAGATATTTCATATAGGACACTATCTTCAGATAGTAGCATTGACATAACTATCCCAAGCTAAGCTTACTATCTAGAGAGCTAGAAGCATAATAACCAAAATTTGATAAATGTTATATAATATCATTCTAACCTACTTTCTACCTATTCTATATCCAAAATTATATTAGTATCAGAACAAGATAAGGACATCACTTATTTTCCATTCATATATCATAGCATAGTTGTACTTTCCATACTTAGACTATTTTATCATAATAAATTAAGTAAATGCTTATAACTAATTTTATCATCTAATTGACCTACTATAGATTTGATTATCACCCTTATGCCATTTCATTTCTATGTACCCATTTATTATAAATCTAAACATAACTCCAATAAACTTTAGATCTCCATTTTATTATTAAACACTTAGAATCTAAGGCTAAAAAAGGTTTAATATTGTTACATCTCAATTACCCCAACCATATCTATTTACCATTTTTATCCAACATTTTTGAGCTAGTAGTTCTGCATTAGTTTTTTAAACCACCACTATCGGTACTAATCACATGTTTGTACCTTTAGTAACCTATGTGACACACAAAAAGATTAGGGAAAACATGAGGCGTTAAATAGATTTAGATTAATATATCTAGGAAGGAAACCTTCACCCATTCTATGATTGATATACACATTCCATTACCAACATCTCCTATTGCAAATTCCCTTGAGCATGTTATTACAACCTTGCATACTAAGGTGTTTTAATTAGAACAAGTGAATTAATAGCTATCCATGTCATGCATTCATCTATAACCTATTATCCCATGAGATAGTATCCTACCCTTAACCAATAATATTCATAGCACCAAATCTCCCATTATACAAAGGTAAAGGTGATATGAAGCAACATCTTATATCATTCCACATAATAGGATTATACTACACATATAACGACAAACTATTAACCAAATTTATTTCTAAGGAGTATTAAATAATATGATTTTTTATTGTTTTATGATATTTCACTTGAACCAAAAGATAATTCAACCTATTGGTTGATCAATTCCTATCACACTTTACCATCAACATTGATGAGAAGTTATTCTATGCACAAATTTATAAGATAAAATAAGGATAAAATTAACCAATCATCAGATGTTATATCTAAAAATGAATTAAAATATATATTCAAACACTTTTTCTAGCACCACTCCAAAAATAAACCATATTAAAAATATTAAAATCATTTGATGAGTTATGCCATACAATGAGGGATCGATAAGTCATGTTAACTACTCTGAACAATATTAAGTATACATCAACTCCTATTAATACTTCAACAATGAAGTCTCAAAGAAAACCAAATTATATGGTCAAACCAAGTGATAACAAGAATGATGTTGCAATCCTAATCACAATTCTAAGGTCTCATCTACCCAATTTTGGAATAAATTAGAATATTATATAGTATATTGAGAAAACACCAGCCCAAATATCTATTTTAGATCTTCTCAAAACATCCAATGATTATAATAATATTTTGTATAGAACCTTACAAAATGTAAGAGTCCCCAAGGACATCAATCCATCCAATTTTAAAGAACTTGTGGGATATTTGTCCTAAAAATTAGATCATTTGTTATCACACTAATATATCCCATTTTGGTTCATCTCATAACTTACCCCTTTATATTGGGGTAATTATTTCAAAGCACAATGGAAAAAAGGGTATTTATAGACAATGGGTTTTGTTTGGACCTTTTAAAATTTAAAACTAACCTTGATTACACATCTTGGTTATTTAAAAAAGTCATTAGAGATCAATACTATAACCATCAAGGCCTATGAAAATATAGAGTGTCAGTTAGTATGGAATATATATATTCCTCTTATGATGGGGTCTATCATACAAAAAACACTAAAATGTGTCCCAAATTACCTTACATATAATATACTCCTTGGATAAACATATATTCATGCCATGAATATCATTCCACCTACATTCCATCAATCTTAAATTTTCCCATTTTGGTACGGATGTTACTATTACCAGTGATCCTCAGCCCTTCTAGTACTACAAATTGTCAAAATGATAATATTATAATGTGATTTAACCTCTTAGGACTTAGTGTATGTAGATAATATGTTTGATTAAATGGTTGAGTAGAATAAATTAGGAAAATAATATGCATAAAATATAAATACTAATTTGTTATAAAATTGACTACCTTTGACTTTTTAAAAATAGTAATAAATAGTGCAAATAAGGATTTATCTATAAAACACCTAATACAAACAATCTAAGTGTTGGAAACTAAGATGGAAGCTATTATGATTCTTATCAACTAGATCCCTATACTATAACCCCTCTTAGACATTAGTGTGACAATTATATAGTAGTTCCATGTGGCTCTAGTGTCTAGATATTGGTGTTATTATCCTCTATGTAAGATTATCCCAAACTTATAGGTGCACCAGTGTATGCATTTTTAGGGCTTTTCCCTATGTGAAATTTTTTTATAACTATATATTATCCATATAATGATTGATTTATGATGTAAACACTAACTATTTATGTAATTAGGGTATGAGATAAAAAGTGTGTTCGTTAGGATAGGTCAGACATCCTAAACACCTAATTGTGAAGAGAGTTGCCTACATACCAATACTCAAAGAAGATATTAATATTGATCTAGATCTCCCCACATAATTGATGGTGCAAGTGTTACTGATGTTAGTATGGTAGTGGTCTTGAGTGGTTTGAGTGTGCTTCAAATTTGAAATCTAGAAAATATGAGTTTAGGGCTACTATAAATGGCAGTACTTAGAAGTAGGGATGAATAAGGATTGATAATGTTAATTATTCTCAACTGGTTTCAATTTAAATTGGTATTTTGCATCTAATTTACATATAGTGGTTAAGGGGATAAAATTCATGTATTTATTATGTTTTGTTTCTTATGCAGATAATAAAATATGTCTAAATTGATCTTAGGAGGCTTTTTTTTCAAAAAAAATATTCATTCAAGAAAGTTATGGGAAAGGATATAGTCATCATTTTGGGGATACTAGAACCATGTGGATCTAGTGTCCTTATTATCATTTTATTTTCCAACTATCAAAACACTAGGCACAAAGTGCCATGATCAAGAAATAAGGTTTGGGTTTACTTTGGAGTTGGCTAGGGACCCCTATGGTCTACACAAAGGTTGGATAATTGTGATAATAGGCTCTAGGATAGGTCTAGGGATAATCAAGGGATACATAGTCATAATTAGCACACTTAACACTCAATACCACTTTTAGGTGATTACATTCCCCCCATTTATGTTAGAAATGTATCAAAGTTAAAATACTAGGATAAAGGAAAAAGATGTGTACCTAAACTTACCTAGGAAGTGAATCTTATGAAGATGGATCTAAGTATGTGAAGTTGGGTTTGTAAATGTGAATCATGATCCAATACATGTCTTGAAAATGAAATGTGAATAAATCAATCCTTAATATATATAAAAATTAAAAGACTATACTGAGTAAAAAAGTAAAACTGAATAAAGAGATGGGAAATAAGAAATAAATGAATACTCCTCATTAGGTACATGAACCAATGCATAAACATAGTGACAACCTATGTGTGTAAACAGATATAGTTATTAATTGGTGAATATATTTGACTAAACTGATGGCTTACTCAATCCTCATGTGTGGGTGGCTCAATAGCTCAATCTAGTTTTGACTCCATCATTAGCCACCCATGATTGGTGGATCATGACCTATGAATAGCTTGGATTGGATTGATAGTGTGTCCAACCCTTTCATGTAAGTGGATCATGAACTAAATTACTCTATTACTCCATTGTTTCCCACCCATGTGTAGTAGATGCATCTAAAACTAAACTTTATGAAGTACTAAAAATGTCTAATTGAGTATATTTAACTATGTATGTCATCTCTATGATGACTTAGGTACATTAGGTGGATCTAGGCCACTTAGGATTTCCAACCACTATAGATGGAGTAAGGCATGAAATTAGTGATAACCAAGAATATTATTTTAGGTGTATATAACATAGAAAATGACATGAAATTCAACATTTCATCTAATCAGCTAGTGTGTGACTAAGCTTATGGAAATAATGTGTTGTGCACATGCCCCAAATATATGATATATAAGAATATGGATTCTATACTGAGTTATAATAAATTCTATCTAGATATCTAATTTGAATATGGGAATGGTCATGCCATGCATGATACCCCCAATCTGACTAAACTGATTATGAAATTGAGTTAAAACTTATTATAACTAACAAACCTATACTTGGATCTACGTAAACCTTTATTTTACCTATTATGACATTAATTTTCACCCTTGGAGAGACTTCTTCATGATCCCTCTCACTAATCCATAATGTGGGAACAACCTTAGGCTATTGGTAACCTATGATGGGGGTTAAACCATTGAAGAAGGTTGGCTTCCTTTTGATGAATCACCTAAACTAATGTTGTCACAATAAAAAGGGTTAGAAAGGGGAAAAGGGATCCTAATATGGCTAAAAGGTGATGTACCAAATAAAAATGGGAAATTACCATAAGCTTAAACCCACACTAGATTAGCATAAGACAATGATATCTCACATAATCTTATAATCTAGTTCACTGCATAAGTGTTTTATGGACAAGGTTCAGGCAAAACACTAATGCATAACTAAAATAACTTGAAAAGACCCTAAAATAGGTTAGAAAGGAGGATAATGGATGAGAAGATTCTCATTCACTATGCCATCATGCAAAACTCACTCAACACAGATCTAAGGAAAGAGATAGGTAAATAAAGTATATTATTACATCAAGAGATAGTTTTTACAAATGCTTGATAGGGTTTAACCTAATCAAGAGGAGAATATCTTGCAATATCTCAGAGAGTCCCCTACTATTCAAGATTAAAGAGTCTTTGTGAGATTCTAAAATTAGAGAGAGAGAGAGAGAGGAAGAAAATAAAAGATATAGGAGAAAGGGGAGGAGAGAGAAGGAACACACCTCATTAAATGATATACCACCACCTTTTCATCAAATCAACACTAGTTTTATATTGATAAGTAATCTTTCTTTTGTCCCAATAGGCTCTGAATCATTTCATTGATTAATAAACACACTAGAAGATAAGAGTTTAATGAAGGTGATGAGTAATGATATTGTTATGAATAGAAACCCTTAGGCACCTTAAAAATCTATTAACGTTCCAATTTCTATATCTCCATCTTGGAACCTTACGCTATATTCCACTTGACCTATTCATGAGAGAGAAAAATATTCATATCTATGGATCTGATAGAGCCATGATTATGTATACTTTGGGTGGATATTTGTTATAGCTATGATTATGTCTAAATATGAGAAACTCCACCATATCTCATTTATGTCTACATCTAACCCAACTTGGATAAGAATATTTATTATAGATTGAAAACCAATCCAAATTATTGGTTTTTGTATAGTCATATCGATGAAGAACCACAGATTGTATAGCTTTATTCCTAGAATATATTAGGTTTATGAAAAGCTATCCTACATCTAAGATTTGTGGAAGCTAAGGATATATTATCTACATAGATATTATTTAAATAATAATTACCATATTCATGAAACAATATTGTAACCCAAGAAAATAGGCCTCATAAGCTATAAATATTTAAACTAGAGGTTGAGATTGTGCCTTCATGGTGAAAAAACATCATCATAACCATATTGAATATATGACTATGTCCCATGTTTAATGATTATTTATTAAGCTCTAATGGTATCATACACCCTTTGAAATATTTTATCTTGGTTTGACCTAGGTCATGTTGAAACTCTACTCAAAGTCTCATGTCTTTGAATCTAAATATCAACTATTGATCTCAATTTGTACTTCTCATATTCATGCCTTTTGTCAATGATGCATCCCTTCTTAGGATCCTACTATTAGTTTATTTTATTCTGTGTCTTCACCATGTTGTGGCCTCACATTTAATCTGAGCTTGATTAACCCTTTAACTTAATATGTACTATATATTTGTTTCTACATAGCTTGAACACATACCATTGATTTACTTGGTAGTTACCATAGTCATGACACTTAGAAAGTGTACATTTATCTTCAAGATACATTGACTTATCACACATTTTTGATATACTTTCATATGATTAAATGCACTCCATTGATCTATTTGGTCCTATTGGCCTTGTCAAGTGATGCCTGCCATTAGATATTCATTCACGTACATGAGATATTGACACTTGTCAACCTCACATTTATCCATGGAACATTTTAATTCAAATGTATATTTTACATAGATTTAACTTGATGTCCGTACACATGTCCAACTCTGCAAGTTCAACTTTGGAAGCTTATATCTTGAGATATATATCTCATCAAGATATGAAATTTGTAGGGGACATTCTTGGCATGGCAAACATCATGTCCATATGGTCTATTAGATCTAGTCAACCCCCTATGTGCATATATCAAATGTGAACCTAGATTGATCTTTTTATTCTTGCATGATGTGTCACGATGGTCTAGCTCCTTAAGATCACCAAATTCACACTTTAAGGTTGCTTAAAGTGTTTCAAAAGATAAAAAATGGAAAGTGATCTTATCCTAAAGTCTATCTACTCCTCCTACTAAATAAGTCCTTAACCAAGACTCCACTTAATTTTTTAGACCATATCTAGTCAAGGCTTCTAATGTGGGCCAAATTTGGCCAACATCTTTGACAACTCAATTTAGAAGCATGCCTACTATGATTGAGAACCCAAACCATTTGTATTGGCTAGTACATTGGGCATGTATTTATAAACTGATCTAAATTGAGTAAGGTTTTCCCTTTCAAAATATTCCTCTCTTGAAGAAATATGGACCTAAAAGAAGAAAAATAAAACAAAGTGTCCAAGGCACTTATTAAATGGAAATAATAGAACTAAATAAAAATGTACATAAGGAACTTAGAGGAAAGCATAAAATATACCTACCCTAAATTAATCAATTAGAATGGAACATATATAAAACCATTAACTAGTTGTAGAAAATAGTGGCCCTTTATTACTAATCTAATATGCTTTATAGGTTTGATGGAAACCAACCAAATATGGAAGAGTGGATATTTAACATATTGGTGATATACTTCTCCAAGAATAAGAACAAAAATGAACTTATCTACACAATATGATTGATTGGACATATAAGCATCTTAGAGTGGATTGGTAATTTGATTTGGCTCTTTTTTTATGCTTAACTTTGTGCTCTAAATTAAGCACAACAAGTGATAGCTCCTAATTTTCATTTTCCAACCAAGATAGGTACCAGATAAGAGATCCTCTTGTAAATACAAACATTGAGAAATCAAATTTTACCTCACTCATATACTTTATTGCTCCATTATTATGCTCCCTATGCATAATAAAATCATAGTTTCCTTAGAGAGGAATATAGCTTACTCCAAATATTAGAAACAAGTCATCTAACTCCATTTCATTTATTGGTGTATGTAATCTGATATTGACTTGATTAGGATCTTCTCCTTCAAACATATTCTCATATTTAAAGATTTTTTCACCCTCAAAATCCCCCTCTATTATAGAAAGTGGTATATCATCAAACTACATTACTTGAGCACTCAAAATTTCTTTTTCATCAACCTCACTCAAGATTTCATCTTGTTTTTCAACTAAAATGAGGGTTGATTCAAAAAACTGAGTTCTAAAAAGACATATTTATCTTGCTCAAGGTCTAATTCATGATCCTTTTCTTCATCCATATAGAATAGACCTTCAGTAGTCAATTCAAGGTTTGATTTAGTTTTAATTTGAGGATTGTCCTCATCAAGATCTAGTTCATTAGTCTCAAAGTTGTGTAAACAAGGCTAGTCTAAACCTCATTCTTAACCTTCTAAATGAATATGGATTCCTATCATTATCTCCTCATCATAAACACTTGCATTATCCTCTTCAGGTTCACCTATGACTATAAGATCTTCCTCTATCCTTTTTAGAATAGGTTATTTCTTCAAGAGGGAGATGGTGGGAGGGTGAAGAAGTTCACCTTGATTGAAGCTTATGAGAGTATCCTTCCATATAGGGAATTTGAATAGTCTCCTTAGAGGCTCTTGAACTAGTGCTTCGACTACTTTAACTAGCATCTCTTCCTTCTAGAAACCTTTTTAAACTAACTTCCATGAGGTGAATGTGTAAGAAATAACTACCTCTTATTGATTTTGACTCTCTTCCTCTTTCCTCATCTTTAGCTTTAACTCTTTGATTTGCCTATCTATATTCTCTTGGAATAGCTTCTCTTGAAGGTGGTTATGGGCTTCATTATGATAAGGAGCACAAGAGGGCTGGTATGGGCTACAAGAGGATTCTTAAAGAAGATAAGTGGAATCTTGGGTCTCAATAATAGGCTGCTCCATAACAGTCCCCTTATTTATTTGAAGTCTCTCTTGGATTAAATTCTAAGAAGGGAAGGTTTGAGGAACACATGAAGAACTTAAAACACTCAAAGGGTCACTTGGAGTGGTCTTTGGGGAAAGAATTGGTGGCATAAATGAGGTTTGAGGTGATGTATATGAAGATGCATGAGTTTTATGGAGTTGGATCTACTATTATTTAAGGCCTCTTAGCTTATCCTTATTTATTTGAATGTAACCACTTAAATCAATCATCTCACTTAAGAGGTTTTCCCAATTTTCTCTCTCAATAGGTGCCTATTATTCCTTCATTAGGTGTAATATATTTCTCATGTCATGAATGATATGATTAGGGATATCTTGACCATATGCCATTTATGTATTAAGGTCTATCTTGTACCTTTGATATCTTCAGAGCATTTTCTTCCAACTTGAAATGGATAAGTTTGGGGAATGGCTAGGGACATTTTGAGCTTGACAAGGCTGATGCACTAAATATTAAGAACCACTTGTTGTGAAGACAAACATTTATAATATAATATGAAGGATGTTTAGGTAGAGAATAAGCATATAGATCAAAAGAGTGATGATATATACCAAATATTAATGACTAGGCACCTAGGTTACTTAAATCAGCTGATGAATACTTGGAGTCACCATTGATGTTTGTACACATGCCTTCAAAGGTTGATTGGATGAAGAGATCACCAAAACTCTTCATTAGTGAATAATTTAGTAAGTCCCACTAAATATGATAGAACTATTATGACATTAATCTACACTGTTGGAGAGAGTTATTTAGGATCCTTCTGATTAATCCATAATATGGGAACAATCCTAAGCTATGGGTAACCTATGATGGGGTTAAACCTACAAAGAAGGTAATATTCCTTATGATGAATCATCTAAATTAATGTTATCATAGGGAAAATGGTTAGAAAGGGGAAAAGGACTCCTAATAAGGCTAAAAAGTGATGCAAAAAATAAAAATGGGAAACTCCCATAAGATTAAACCAATACTAGATCAACACAAGATAATGCTAGCTCACACAATATCACAATCTAGCTCATTGAATAAGTGTTTCATTGACTAGGTTTTGAAATAACACTAATCTAGACCTACAATAGCTTGAAAACACCCTAAAAGAGGTCAAAAAGAAGGACAATGGATGAGGAAGATTCTCTTTCACTATGCCATCATGCACAACTCACTCAACACATATCCAAGGCAAGAGATAGGTAAATAAAAACTATTATTGCATCAAGAGGTAGATCTTACAAATTCTTGATAGGATTTAACCTAATCATGAGGAGAATATCTTGAAATATCTCAACAAGTCCTATGCTCTTCAAGATTAAAGAGTCCTTGTGAGAGTCTAGAATTAGATAGAGGAAGAAAATAAGAGATATAAGAAAAAGGAGAAGATAGAGAAAGAGAATGCAATCCAAGATCATTAAATGAGTTACCACCACCTTTTCATCAAATCCACAATAGTTTTATTTTAATAAGCAATCTTTACTTTATCCCAATAGCCTCCAAATTATTTCATTGATTGAGCAACACACTATATGATAATAGTTTGATGAAGGTGATGAGTCATGATCTTGTTATGAAGATAAACCCTTAGGCACCCTAAAAATCTATTAAATATTCTAGCTACTTTCTCCAAGTACCAAATCTCCATCTTGGAACCTTATGCTATCTTCCACTTGACCTGTTCATGAGAAGATAAAAATATTCATATCTATGGATTTTATAGAGCCATGACTACATATACTTTGGTAATCTATTTGTCATAGATATGTCTATGTCAAAGGATGAGACAATCCACCATATCTCATTTATGTTTGCATCTTCCCTAATCTAGATATGGATCTTTAATATAGATTGAAAACAAAGCCAAATTATTGGTTTTCATATAGTCATTATATTGATGAAGATCCATAGATTATATAGCTTTGTTCTTGGAATATTTAGGTTAAAGAAAACGTATCCTACATTTGAGCTTTGAGGAAACATATCACTCAAATATATTAGGTTCAAGAAAATATATCCTACATTTGAGCTTTGTGGAAATATATGACTCATTATCTACATAGATCTTCTTTAAATAGAAATGATCATAATCAAAAAACAATAATGTGACCCCAAAAAAAGGGCCTCATAAGTTCTAAATATTTAAACCAATATTCAAGACTATGACTTAATGGTGATATAACTTCATCATAGCCACCCTGACTATATGATTGTGTCCCATGTTTAATGATGTTGGATTGATCTCTAATGGTGGCATATGCCCTTTGAAATATTTGTTATTGGTTTAACCTAGGTCATGTTTGACCTCTAATCAAAGTCTCTTGTCTTCAAATTTAACTATTGACCATTGATCTTGATCTGGAATTCTCATATTCATGTGATTTTTTAGTGATTCTTCCCTTCTTAGCATCCTACTATTAGTCTATCTACTTTTACAGTTACATCATGTGGTGGCCTTCCATTTAACCTGATCTTGATTGACCATTTGACTTTATGTGCACCATTACTCTACTTTTACATGGCTCTAATGCATACCATTGATATACTTGGTAGTTACCATGGTCATGACACTTGGAAAATACACATTTGTCTTCAATATCTATTAACTTGTTGACTTCTCACTCACCATTGATCTACTTTGGTACGATTAAATGCACTTCATTGATCTATTTGGGCCCACTACATTGTCAATCAACTCACACTATTAGAACTTCATTCAAGTACCTAAGATATTAAAACTTGTTAGCCCCACACTTATCCATAGAACATTAAAATTCAAATGGTTATTTTTCATAGCTTTAAGTTGACATCCCCATGTACATCCCACTCTATAAGTTCAAATATAGAAGTGTATATCTTGATATAGAGAACTCATCAAGATATGAAATTTATAGTTCACCTTCTTAGCATGAGAAAACATGTGTCCATGTGGTCTTTTAGCTCTTGTCAACCTCCCAATTGTATAATCAAATGTGTAACTAGACTGGTCTGTTCATTCCCATATGACATGCCATGATAGTCTAGATCCTTAAGATCACCAAATTCACATTTTAAGCCTACTTAAAGTGTTTTAAAAAATTGTAAATGCCATGTGATCTTCTCTTGCAGTCTATCTACTCATTCTACTACTAGATCATTCTTCAACTATGACTCTACTCAAATTTTAAAACCATATCTAGGCAAGGCTTCTTATTGGGCCAAATTTGGTCAATAATACCTATTTTACTATTTTAACCAATCTAATTTGTTCTAAAATTGAGGCTACTATATATCAGTATCATATCTTAGAAAATAGATCCATATGGCGCTAATGGATCATCGAGGTGATAATGCTCTTCTAATCTAAATTTTATGTAATTAAATTGCTTTTTGAGTCACTATTGTTCCACTATGTTTACTTGTGTCTGATTTTATATAACTAATCATGCATGCTTAAAAATATATTATGAGTGTAATATAAGATCTTTATGTCTTTGAAAAATCCCTATAAATTCCCCCTCTTTTGAGGAGAGTTTTTAAAACCTATGCAAGAACTATCGTAGAAGAAACCTCTATAAAATTTGTGTTATCCAGAGCATATATGATAACTACGTGATAATAAAATATAATGTGCATATATAACATTGAAATGTTAGATGATATGGGCATAATTATGTAATATAATATGTATGTCATGTCTTTCATTTCATAAGGGTGTTAATATATATGTAATCAATGTATATCATAACAAATATGAGTAAAATTGAGTAAATAACTAGGGGGATGGGGCATGATGTCCATTACGACACCCAAGTAGCAAGGTAAAATGCATGAGGTCCCTCATGACATCTAAAAATGGTGTGTGTAGCAAGAAAATATAAGTGTCATGGACATGATGCATATGAGAAATCATACATACAAAACACATGAGGCATGCAAAGAAGGCAAAGGGACCACAATATAAGGACATGGGAACATGTCACTAAATATGAGAAAATAAGACATAGAAGGACATGTTCGAATGTCCACATACACAAGTAAAAATCAAATTTTTTAGATCCACATATAAGGACATGTTAGAATGTCTAAATACATAATCAGGAAAGCACACATAAGTACATGGGAACATGTCCAAAGCATTAATACTATGAATATAAGTGGCATAGTTCTAAAGGACAATGGCATACTCAAATGCCCTCAAATAAAATAAGCATAAAGATACAATCAAGTATAAACTAGGTAATTTATATATGAAAACATGCATGAATATGTAATATCTAGGATGTACATATGTTAATTTTAAAGTAGTGATAGTCGACAAAAAATATGAGTATGAGTATTAATGAATAATATCAAGATATTAAAATGTTAATTCTATAATATTGAGACATAAGAATAGAACCTAGTGATCAAAACTATGTATAATATTCCCCAAAGTGTGTGAATGTGTCAAATGAAGAACCATGAGTTGGTGTATATGCCCCTAATGGGTAGATAATAACAAATATGGATAAGTGTAGTGTAATAAATTCTTATAGCAATCTACAAGCACTTGATAAGAACAAGTGAAGCATGTCGTATGATAAAACTAACTATACTAAGATATCTAGAATATGTAATGTCTAGAAAATATAAGAAATGCAAGCATAACACTTCATACAATATATAAATTTCATGTTTCTTAAGTAATTATATTGAATGTTTTTGAATTTTTGACATGTTATATTATTTTTATATTTTATGGATATATGCTATGTACAATCAATATGAAAATGAACTATGTACAAGGAGCAAGATAAAAGGAAAGTATGTACAAAAAGAGAGAAACCATACTAACTAATGAGTCTCAGGGGAGGCTCACTATCAATACTTGTGTTAAATAAGGGCACTATGATCATTCATGTTATGTGAAAGGAAAACTATGATCCCATAATATTGTATACTAAGTGATTTATATTTTTAGATGTATCTTCTTATTTGGTGGTGCTAGGAATTTGTAGTACTGATTGTGGTGTCCTATGAACTATAGGAGTCTTATGAACCCATCTGATAGAAGAATATATAGCTAACATAGGTGACTTGTGTTGAGAACCTTGAGAACCCAATAATAATAATCTCAAAAAAAGTGATTAGAGGAAGGATCTTTATAATTTGTGACATATCTATGATGTAGGGGTCTATCTAAT
The DNA here is from genome assembly GCA_037957365.1 of Torreya grandis. Lineage (NCBI taxonomy): Eukaryota > Viridiplantae > Streptophyta > Pinopsida > Cupressales > Taxaceae > Torreya > Torreya grandis. Next base: position 39,528 of record JARHVA010004979.1, read on the forward strand.
AACAATTTTTCTGGTATAATATGTGTAGATGCTAATACTATAAGAGTAAACCTCACCTATGCTGGTGGTTCTAATAAGCTCTATGATGTATACATAAGAACCATGATCTAAGTTATAATTGATAACTATGTTAAATATCATAATTGTGATAGAATAGTAATTGATAACTATGATGTAATTACCTATGAAATGGTTAGAGGATACTCATATATAATATCCTCAGCTTTGACCACCTAATTTGCATGTATTTATTGTTATCACTCTGGAGTGAAAACTATTTGAATATGTATAGGGAACACCTTATCTCTAGTTGATACAATTGGAACTTATCAGAGTGTGGGTGACTCTGTACTAAGAATAACCTTTAGAGAGGTTTGGTTCCCTTAAGATTTATCTCTTAAAACTAAACTATTTTGATTTTTCGGGATGAAAAGGGAGAAGAAAACTGGAATAAGAAATCCTTTCTAATGGGGTGATGCACTTGGATGGTTGGTATTATTTTAAATATATTGAAATTAAGGCACACATATAAATCAATATTAATTCTTCAAATCTCCCCTAAATAATATTATTTTAGATGAAGGATAGAGAAGATTTTGGATTGCAAAATTCTATTCATATCTCTTCAAGTGACCTGTAGAGTGTGAGATTTTCATAGTAGATATATAAAGGACCTAAAAAGAGGAGATATATATCTTACTTATATTCTGGTACATAATAAAAAATACACTCTATTTGATAAATGGTGTCAATTACAATTTCTTCTCTGCCTTCCTAAATTATTAAAAAATGGCTTCAAAAAGCCAATATATAAGTCTAAAATCTTAAATAAATCCAAAGTGGCATGTAAAATAGAATTATTAGTCTTATTTGAGTTAAAATAAGACTAAAATACTTTTAAAATATTAAATAAATACTTTAAAATCTTCCATGTCTTCAAAAATTGCATGTTCTTCATTGTTGGCATAGAATTGAGAAGTGGTGGGCTCATGTTGACTTTTCAACTTTCCTTAAATGAAAATAATGAAATAAATTATAATATAACTCCATATTTAAATTTATTTTAAGTTATTTAAAGTCTTTATCTTTCATGAAAAGCATGAAAAATGCATGAAACTAGTCAAACTAGTCAATCAAAGAGATTTGACCCTTAAGGACTAGTTAACTCAACTTGAGTTCAACTTGCATGAATTGAAACTTGTGGATTGATGTGAGAATGATATATATACTTAAAAAACATATCTTATAGGTGTTAAATACAATATTAATTCATTTTATATATTTTCAATGCCATTCTTTACTCGCTTGATTGACCAATTAAGCCTAATAGCCTATCTTCTGGGATTTGGACTGCATTAAACCTAAAATTATAAGCCATGAAACCTAAAAAACAAAAAAATCACCTCAAAAACAATTATTAATCACTAAAATATTTTATTTTGATGAGAAAACACTCTCCATTTAGTTAACATGGTTGACTAGGCCTACTTTGCTCCATTTTCCTGCAAACTAGCCATTTTGATTAAGCTAGTTTGGAAAATTATGGGATTATTTATATCAAAAATAAAATTTTATGATGAATAAAAAGTATTAGTATTTTATCTCCATTTATTATATTTCATTGAAGTGTTTTGTAACTCATTTTACAAGATTGTTTCCACAAAAAACATGATTTATGCCCTCATCCATACATATCCATGCATAAAATTGATGTTTATGGAATACTCTATAAGTTTTATTTACATTTTAAAAAAATTTATGTTGATACAATATGATTTCATGGCAATAAAATCAACTTTTTTCAAAGCTAGTTTTGTGAGGGTTTAGGCATGCTTGAAGCTAAATTTTTAAAATGATGGTTCATGAAGTACAAACCTCTAAATCCTAAATTTTTTCCATTCATGTGTATAAAAATTACCCCCAAAATATATTAAAATATTGGGTTCCCATTAAAAATATATATAAAGTTACCACATGGAGAAATCTATCTGTGGGGTTTTGATTGCATTCTAAGTTGCCTACACTCTTAATGATTGTTTATAAAGAAAAAAAAAACTCAAATCATCTCAATTTTTCATGATTTATAATTAAATGTGATTAATCAAAATATACTAAGAGATTTAATCCAAACTCAACATGTGGTGAAAGATATGAGCATCTGAATAGGAGGTTAGGAAAGGTGCCTATAACTCAAAAATTGAAAATTTCACCAAAATGAAAAAAACTATTCAAATTCTCTAAAATACCAAAAAACATCATCATTAGGGCTGTAACATGCTATAAAATCACTCTAAAATCAAAATTTTCTTTAAAAAAAAAAAACCTTTTTGGCCTTTATGCATGTTTGCTTACAAAATCCAGTATGAGCATGATTTGATTAAAATTTAGAGTTTTTACACTCTTTAAATGTATTATTATGATTTAAAAACATCATCCTATCCTTTTAAAACTTTTACCTAGATTTAGGAAACTCTGTGGCACTCCAGAATAATGCTTACTCTAATAGTGATCTCTAATAAACATGCTAAAAATATTATAGAATAATACGTATCTCAAATAATACAATAGCCATGAAACTTTTTCAAAAGGTTATACAGCTCATGATGACCTTGTATAAAAAAAATTGGGTCTTGAAACCATCTATAGCTCCCAAAAAGTTTAATTTTCTCTCAAAATTAATCCCTGTGCATGGATTATCTACATATTTGAAATTTGAAATTCTCTTTTGAAATGATAATGATCCTTTTACAATCCATTTTTTTAAATTTTGACCAAAATTAAATATTTTTAGACTAAAATTCCTTATTTTGGCCAACTTTAAAAGGCTATGACCAGTTTTAGAAAAGTTTTGTATGATAGGAGTAGTAATTTAGCCTTGATAGGTCAAATTACTAACAATTTTGATGACTTTTGAGGGTTTAACATCCTACTAGTTAAAAAAAATTGAAACTCTAAAAAGGATAGACCTGGATGTACACTAAATATTGGAAGATATTTTGTGGGCAAAGACACAAACAAGACAACAAACATGTGAACATGTGCACTTAGAGGAAAAGACAACAACATGAAATGTTAAAAACAACTATTGAAAGCATATGTAAATATACACTTAGAGGAATGAAACATAGGGATTATATTATGTACAAACTAATCTCCACCTTTTTGTCTCTCTTGGACTAAATGAAAATCTATTTGATGAACTATGGAACTTTGAAAGTTATTTGCTTCCTTTTGATAACTCTCTTTTATAAATGGGATCACTTATATGTTCATATGTTCTAGATGATGTAATTAGGCCTCAAACATCCATTATTAGCTATATGTATTAAAGATATGTATATAATATCTAATTATCATACTACCATATTCTTCTTTGTTGAATCAAAAGTGTTATCTCTGCCTCATTCATAGGTTGATCATGATTTGACACATTCTCATTCAATGATTGTATTGACAATTCCACTAGTATGCCTAGATTGATGTCTTCATTTTGATCCATTTGAAGTAGTACTTTGTCAAAGTCTTTAGATTCCTAAAAATCATCCAAACATGGCTGTAATGTGTCTTTAATTTCTTCTTGATGAGGAGCTACAACAGTAATCTTTACAATACATTCATCAATCTCTACTTAGGGTAGAGATGGACTATCAAACGTTGCACAAAAACTCTCCAAGTCATCCCAAAAGGATTCTTAATCATGTTAAATTGAAAGGGCATGAAATTAATCTATATTATTACCATTTAAAATATTTTTATCACACATGTATACCTTTTGGATGGAATCAAATGAAGATTATTGATCTGCTACACTTGTCTCCAATAGCTAAACTCGGGTCCCACTGGGCATGCCAAAAAATGTTGTCGCTCTAGATTGTACCCTATTTGAAGATGTAAAAGGCAAACCTTCTCCAAATATAATAAAATTGGAAATTATCAGAGTGTGGGTGACTCTATACTAAGAATAAACTCTAGAGAGGGTTGGTTCCCTTAACATTTATCTTTAAAAACAAAACTATTTTGATTTTTTGGGATGAAAAGGGAGAAGAAAAATGAAATGGGAAATCCTATCTAATGGGGTGATGAACCTAAATGTTTTTTTATTATTTTAAATCTATTTAAATTAATTCACACATATAAATCAATAGGAAGTATTTAAATATCTCATAAACATTACTATTTCAGATGAAGGATTGAGAGGATTTTGGATTGCAAAATTCTATTCATATCACTTCAAATGATCTCTAGAGGGTGAGATTTTGACAGTAGGTGTGGAAAGGACATGAAAAAAGTATATATATATATATATATATATATATATATATATATATATATATATATGCTGGTACACAATAAAAAATACAATCTATTTTGATCCGATAAATATATGTAAAAAATCTTCTTTATTTGATAAATGGTGTTAATTACAATTTCTTATCTACCTTCCCAAATTATTAAAAAATGGCTTCAAAAAGCCAATATATAAGTCCGAAACCTTAAATACAAAAAATTGGCATGTAAAATAGAATGATTAGTCTTATTTGAGTTAAAATAAGACTAAAATCCTCTTACAATATTAAGTAAAGGCTTTAAAATCTTCCAAGTCTTCAAAAATTGCATGTTCTTCATTTTTGGCATATAATTGAGAAGTTGTGGGCCCATGTTGACTTGTCAACCTTCCTTGACTAAAAATAATGACATAAAGTATAATATAAATCCATATTTAAAGTTATTTTATGTCTTTATATTTCATGAAAAGCATAGAAGATGCATGAAACTAGACAAACTAGTCAACCGAAGAGATTTGACCCTTAAGGACTAGTTAACTCAACTTGAGCTCAACTTGCGTGAATTGAAACTTTTTGATTTACTTGAGAATTATATATCCACTTATGAAAAATATATTATATTAGGTAACTCAAAAATTAATTCATTTGATATATTTTCAACACCATTCTTTACCTACTTGATTGATTAATTAAGCCTATTAGGCCAATTAGGCTTAATAGCCTATCTTCTGGCATTTGGACTCCATTAAAACTGAAATAATACACCATGAAACATGAAAAAACAAAAAATTTAACCTAAAAAAAAATTATTCATTACCAAAATATTTGATTCTGATGAGAAAGCAGTGACCATTCAGTCAACAGGGTTGACTAGGCCTATTTTGCTCCATTTTCCCGCAGACTAGCCATTTTGATTGATCTAGTTTTGACACTTATGGGATGGTTTTTGAAAAAAAATAATTATGATGAATAAAAATTATTATTATTTTATCTTCAATGATTATATTTCATTTAAGTGTCTTGTAGTTCATTTTAAATGGTTTTTTCCACAAAAAAAATGATTTTTTCCCTCATCCATACATCTCCATGCATAAAATTGACATTTATGGAATCATATATAAATTTATTTTAAATTTTAAAATGTTTTAGGTTGATACAATATGATTTTATTTCAATAAAATCAACTTTTTTCAAAACTAGTTCTTTGAGTGTTAGGCGTGCTTTGAAGGTAAATTTTAAAAATGATGGTTCATAAAGTGCATACCTCTAAATCCCAAAAAATTTAAATTTATGTTTATAAAAATAAACCCACCAAAATAATTTAAAATGTTGGGTTGCCATTTGAAATATGTAAAATGTTACCACATGGAAAAATTTGCCTGAGGAGTTTTGACTGTATTCTGAGCTGCCTACACTCTTAATGATTTTTAATAAATAAAATAAACTAAAATTATCTCAATTTTTTATTAATTATAATTAAATATGATTAATAAAAAATTACTAATAGCATTCATCCAAACTCCACATGTGGTGAAATATATGAGCATCTAAACACGAGGCTAAGATGGGTGTCTAGAACTGAAAAAATAAAAAATTTACCAAAATGAAAATAAATATTCAAATTATTCCCAATAACTTAAAAAATAATCATTGGGGATGTAAAATTCTATTAAAAAACTCTGAAAACACATTTTTATTGAAAATTAAAAAAAAAAAAAAAAAAAACCTTTTTGGCTTGTATGCCTATTTACATGAAAAATCCTATATGACCATGGTTTTCTTAAAATTTAGAGTTTTTACACTCTTTAAAGGTATTATTAATATGTGAAAACATCATCTTATTCTTTTCAAACTTTTACCTAGACTTAGAAACCTCTATGTCACTCCAAAACAATGCTTGCTCCAATGGTGATCTCTAACGAACATGATGAGGAATGTTAAAAAAAAATGAAAATATAGACTCATTAAATGGCCATGAAAAAATTTCAAAATTTTATCCAACTCATGATGACCTTTTGTACAAAATTTTAGGTCCTAAAACCACCTGTAGCTCCTAAAAAGTTTGATTTTCTCTCAAAATTGATCCTTGTGCATAGATAGTTTACACAGTTGAACTTGAAAATTCTATTTTGAAATGATAATGACCAATTTAAAATACATTTTTTGACATTTTTACCAAAATTAGTGACTTTTAGGCCATAATTACTTGTTTTTACAAACTTTAAAAGGCTATGACCGGTTTTAGGAAAGTTTTGTATGATAGGAGTAGTAATTTGGCCTTTATAGGTCAAATTACTAACATTTTTGGTGAATTTTGAGCATTGACCAGCCTAATATTTTAAAAAAATTGAAACTTTTACAAGGATAGACTTGGATATACACTAAATATTGTAAGATATTTTTTGGGCAAAGACACAAACATGTGCACATGTGCACTTAGAGGATAGGACAACAACATGGAAAGGAAAAAACAACTTCTGAAAGCATGTGTAGATATGCACTTAGAGGAATGAAACATAGGAAGTCTATTATGTAAAAACTAACCTCCACCTTGTTGTCTCTCCTAGATCAAATGGATATTTATTTGATGAACTATGGAACTTTGAAACGTATTTGCTTCCTTTTGATAACTCTCTTCTATAAATGGGATCGCTTATATGTTCATATGTTTTAGATGATGCAACTAGGAATCCAAATTCCATTCTTAAGTGTATATATTTAATATATGGATATAATATCTAATCATCCTCCTTCCATATTCTCCTTTGTTGCATCAAAAGTGCTATATCTTCCTCATTCATAGGTTGATCATGATTTGACACATTCTCATTCAATGATTATACTGATTAGGAAATCATATATAATGGAGTGATGCACATAAATTTTTGTTATTATTTTAAATCTATTGAAATTAATTCCCACATATAAATTAATATGAAGTCTTTAAATTGCCCATAAATATTAGTATTTCAGATGAAGGATTGAGAGGATTTTGGATTGCAAAATTATATTCCTATCTCTTCAAATGATCTCTAGAGGGTGAGATTTTCATAGTAGGTGTGGAAAGGACATGCAAAAATTATATATAAGTATAACTTATATTCTGGTACACAATAAAAAATACATTTTATTCTGATCTAGAAAACATATGCAAAAAATATTCTTTATTTGATAAATGGTGTCAATTATAATTTCTTCTCTACCTTTCTGAATTATTGAAAAATGGCTTAAAAAAGGCAATATATAAGTCTAAAACCTTAAATAAAGACAAATTGGCATTTAAAATAGAATGATTAGTTTTATTTGAGTTAAAATAAGACTAAAATTCTTTTACAATATTAAGTAAAGGCTTTAAAATCTTCTAAGTCTTCAAAAATTGTGTGTTCTTCATTTTTGGCATATAATTGAGAAGTTATGGGCCCATGTTGACTTTTAAACCTTAATTACATAAAAATAATGCAATAAATTATAATATATCTCCATATTTAAAGTGACTTTATGTTATTTAAAGTATTTATCTTGCATGAAAAGCATCGAAGATGCATGAAAGTAGTCAAACTAGTCAACCGAAGAGATTTGATCCTTAAGGACTAGTTAACTCAACTTCAGCTCAACTTGCATGAATTGAAACTTTTGGATTGAATTTATAATTATATATCCACTTAATAAAAATATATTCCATTAGGTAACTCAAAAATTAATAAATTTGATATATTTCCAACACCATTCTTTACCTACCTGATTGACCAATTAAGCCTATTAGGCCAATTAGGCCTAATAGCCTATCTTCTGGCATTTGGAATCCATTAAAACTGAAATAATACACCATTAAAACTAAAAATACAACAAGTTTAACCTGAAAAAAATTATTCATCACCAAAATATTTGATTTTGATGAGAAAACAATCACCATTCAGTCAACAGGGTTGACTAGGCCTATTTTGCTCCATTTTCCTTCTGATTAGCCATTTTGATTGATCTGGTTTTGACACTTATGGGATGATTTATAAAAAAAATAAAATTTTATGATGATTAAAAAGTCTTATTATTTTATCTCCATTGATAATATTTCATTGAAGTGTCTTGTAGTTCAGTTTAAATGATTTTTCCCACAAAAACATTATTTTTTCCCTCATCCATACATCTCCATGCATAAAATTGACATTTATGGAATCCTCTCTAAAATTAATTTAAATTTAAAATGTTTTATGTTGATACAATATGATTTGATGTCAATAAAATCAACTTTTTTAAAAACTAGTTTTTTGACAGTTTAGGCGTGCTTTGAAGCTAAATTTTAAAAATGACGGTTCATGAAGTACATACCTATAAATCCAATTTTTTAAAATTTATGTGTATAAAAATTACCCTCAAAACATAATTTAAAATATTAGTTTCCCATTCAAAATATATAAAATGTTACCACATGGAAAAATCTGCTTGAGGGGTTTTGACTGCATCTGGGCTACCTACACTCTTAATAATTTTTCATAAATAAAATACACTAAAATTATCTCAATTTTTTATTAATTATAACTAAATATGATTAATAAAAATATATTAATATCATTAATCCAAACTCCACATGTGGCGAAAGATATGAGCATCTGAACGTGAGGCTAGGAAGGGTGTCTAGAACTGAAAAAATAAAAATTTCACCAAAATGAAAATAAATATTCAAATTCTTCCCAATAACTTAAAATATAATCATTAGGGAAGTAAAATTCAATTAAAAAACTCTGAAAGCACATTTTTATTGAAAATAAAAAAATTAAAAAATAAATTAAAAAAAAACCTTTTTGGCATGTATGCCTGTTTACTTGCAAAAGCCTATATGATCATTGTTTTCTTAAAATTTAGAGTTTTTAAAATCTCCAAAGGTATGATTATTATGTAAAAACATAATCACATGCTTTTAAAACTTTTACCTAGACTTAGAAACCTCTATGGCACTCAAGAATAATGCCTACTTCAATGGTGATCTCTAACGAACATGATGAGGAATGTTACAAAAAAATTAGAATATCCACTAAAAAAATGGCCATGAATTTTTTTAAAAAGTTTATCCAACTGATTATGATCTTGTGTAGAAAATTTGAGGTCCTAAAACTACCTATAGCTCCTCAAAAGTTTAATTTTCTCTCAAAATTGATCCCTATGCATGGATTGTTTGGATATTTGAACTTGAAAATGCTCTTTTGAAATGATAATGACACATTTACAATCCATTTTTGAAATTTTGATAAAATATAGTGATTATTAGGACAATTCCTTTTTTTGATCAAATTTAAAAGGTTATGACCGGTTTTAGGAAAGTTTTGACTAATAGGAGTAGTAATTTGGCCTTGATAGGTCAAATTACTAACAATTTTGGTGAATTTTGAGGGTTGACCAGACTACTAGTTAAAAAAAATTGAAACTCTAATAGGGATATACTTGGATATACAATATATATTGAAATATATTTTGTGGGGAAAGACACAAACAAGACAACAAACATGTGCACATGTGCACTTAGAGGAAAGGATAACAACATGGAAAGGAAAAATCAACTGCTGAAAGCATGTGTAGATATGCACTTAGACGAATGAAACATAGGGAGTTTACTATGTACAAACTAACATCCACCGTTCTATCTCTCTTGGATCAAATGGAAATCTATTTGATGAAATATGGAACTTTGAAATGTATTTGCTTCATTTTGATAACTCTCTTTTATAAATGACATCACTTTTATGTTCATATGTTCTAGATGATACAACTAGGCCTCCAAATTCTATTCTTAGGAGTATGGATTGAAGATATGGATATAATATCTAATCATCCTCCTCCCATATTCTTCTTTTTTGCATCAAAAGTGTTATCTCTGCCTCATTCATAGGTTGATCATGATTTGACACATTCTCATTCAATGATTGTATTGACAATTCCACTAGTATAACTAGATTGATGTCTTCATTTTGATCCATTTGAAGTAGTGATTTGTAGAATTATTTATATTCTTGAAATTCATCCAAACATGGCTGTAATATATCTTTAATTTCTTCTTGATGAAGAGATACAATAGTACTCTTTACAAGACATTCATCAATCTCTACTTAGGGTAGAGATGGACTATCAAACTTTGTACAGAAACTCTCCAAGTCATCCCAAAAGGATTCTTAATCATGATAAAGTGAAAGAAAATAAAATTCATCAATATTATTACTAGATGACACATGTTTATCAGACATTTATACCTTTTGGATGGATTCAAATGAAGATTATTGATCTGCTACACTTGTCTCCAATAGCTAAACTCGGGTCCCACCGGGCATGCCAGAAAGTGTTGTCACTCTATAGTGCACCATGTTTGAAGATGTACAAGGCACACCTTCTATAAATATAATAAAATTGGAACTTCTCAGATTTTGGGTTACTCTATACTAGGAATAACCTGTAAAGAGGGTTGGTTCCCTTAAGATTTATATCTAAAAACTAAACTATTTTGATTTTTTGGGATGAAAAGGGAGAAGGAAACTGAAATGGGAAATCCTATCTGATGGGTTGATGAACCTAAATGTTTGTTATTATTTTAAATATATTGAAATTAATTCAAACATATAAATCAATAGGAAGTCTTTAAATTGCCCATAAACATTAGTATTTCAGATGAAGGATTGAGAGGATTTTAGATTGCAAAATTATATTCCTATCTCTTTAAATGATCTCTAGAGGGTGAGATTTTCATAGTAGGTGTGGAAAGAACATGAAAAAATTATATATATATATATATATAACTTATATGCTGGTACACAATAAAAAATACACTCTATTCTGATCCAAAAAAACATATGCAAAAAGTCTTCTTTATTTGATGAATGGTGTTAATTACAATTTCTTCTCTACCTTCCCAAATTATTGAAAAATGGCTTCAAAAAGCCAATATAAAAGTCTAAAACCTTAAAAAAAAAAAATTGGAATGTAAAATAGAATGATTAGTCTTATTTAGTTAAAATAAGAATAAAATCCTTTTAAAATATTAAGTAAAGGCTTTAAAATCTTCCAAATCTTCAAAAATTGCATGTTCTTTATTTTTGGCATATAATTGAGAAGTTGTGGGACCATGTTGACTTTTAAACATTCCTTTCATAAAAATAATGCCATAAATTATAATATAATTTCATATTTAAAGTGATTTTAAGTTATTTTCATTATTTATCTTTCATGAAAAGCATGGAAGATGCATGAAACTAGTCAAACTAGTCAATCGATGAGATTTGACCCTTAAGGACTAGTTAACTCAACTTCAACTCAATTTGAATGAATTTAAAATTTTGGATTGAGTTTAGAATTATATATCCACTTAATAAAAATATATTCTATTATTTAATTCAAAAATTAATTCATTTGATATATTTTCAACACCATTCTTTACCTACTTGATTGACCAATTAAGCATATTAGGCCAATTAGGCCTAATAGCCTATCTTATGGCATTTAGACTCCATTAAAAATGAAATAATACACTATGAAACTCGAAAAAACAAAAAATTTAACCTGAAAAAAAGTTATTCATCACTAAAATATTTTATTATTTAGAGAAAATAGTCACCATTTAGTCAACAGGGTTGACTAGGCCTATTTTGCTCCACTTTCCTGCAAACTAGCCATTTTGATTGATCTAGTTTTGACACTTGTGGGATGATTTATTAAAAAAATTAAAATTTTATGATGATTAAAAAGTATTATAATTTTATTTCCATTGATTATATTTCATTGAAGTGTCATGTAATTCATTTTAAATGACTTTTTCCACAAAAAAACATGATTTTTGCCCTCATTTATACATCTCCATGGATAAAATTGACATTTATGGAATCCTCTCTAAATTTAATTGAAATTTTAAAATGTTTTATGTTGATAAAATATGATTTGATGTCAATAAAATAAACTTTTTTTAAAATTAGTTTTTTGAGGGTTTAGGCATGCTTTGAAGCTAAATTTTAAAAATGATGGTTCGTTAAGTACATACCTCTAAATCCCAAAAAATTTCAATTTATATGTATAAAATGGACCCTCCCAACATAATTTAAAATATTGGATTCCCATTCAAAATATATAAAATGTTACTACATGAAAAAATCTGTCTGAGGGGTTTTGACTACATTCTGAGCTGCCTACACTATTAATGATTTTTAATAAATAAAATCCACTCAAAATATATAAAATTTTAATTAATTATAATTAAATATTATTAATAAATACATACTAATTTTTTTCATCCAAACTCCACATGTGGTGAAAGATATGAGCATATGAACATGAGGTTAGGAAGGGTGTCTAAAATTGAAAAAATGAAATTTTTTTTAACATGAAAATAATTATTAAAATTATTCCCAATGCCTGAAAACATAATCATGGGGGATTTAACATTCTATTAAAACACTCTGAAAGTACTTTTTTTTAAAAGTAAAAAAAAGCTATTTTTGGCCTTTATGCATGTTTGCTTGCAAAAGCCTATATGATCATGATTTTCTTAAAATTTAGAGTTTTAACACTCTTTAAATGTCTAATTATTATGCAAAAACTTTATCTCATGCTTTTCAAAACTTTTACCTAGACTTAGAAACCTCTATGGCACTCTAGAACAATGCCTGCTCCAATGGTGAATCTCTAACGAAAATGATGAGGATTGTTACAAAAAAATGAGCTCCACTCGTAAAATGGCCACTAAAAATTTTAAATTTTTTATCTAACTCATGGTGACCTTGTGTACAAAATTTGAGGTCCTAAAGTGACTTGTAGCTCCTAAAAAGTTCAATTTTCTCTCAAAATTGATCCCTGTGCATGGATTGTTTGCATATTTGAACATGAAAATGCTCTTTTTAAATGATAATGACCCATTTAAAATATTTTTTTTGAAATTTTGATCAAATTTAGTGATTTTTAAACCATAATTTCTTGGTTTGACCAACTTTAAAAGGCTATGACCGGTTTTAGGAAACTTTTGTATGATAAGAGTAGTAATTTTGCCTTGATAGGTCAAATTACTAACAATTTTGCTGACTTTTGAGGGTTTACCAGCCTAATAGTTAAAAAAAATTTAAAATATAACAAGGATAGAATTGGATATGCACTAAATATTGAAATATATTTTGTGGGCAAAGACACAAACAAGACAATAAACATGTGCACATGTGCACTTAAAGGAAAGGACAACAACATGTAAAGGAAAAAACAACTGCTGAAAACATGTATAGATATGAACTTATAGGAATGAAACATAGGGAGTATATTATGTAAAACTAACCTCCACCTTGCTGTCTCTCTTAGATCAAATGGAAATCTATTTGATGAACTATAGAACTTTGAAATGTATTTGCTTCCTTTTGATAACTCTCTTCTATAAATGAGATCACTTATATGTTCATGTGTTCTAGATGATACAGCTAGGCCTCCAAATTCAATTATTAAGTGTATGGATTTAATATATGGATATAATATCTAATCATCCTCCTCCCATATTCTTCTTTGTTTCATTAAAAGTGCTATCTTTGCCTCATTCATAGGTTGATCATGATTTGACACATTCTCATTCAATGATTGTATTGACAATTGCACTATCATACCTAGATTAATGTCTTCATTTTTATCCAATTGAAGTAGTGATTTGCCAAAGTATTTAAATTATTTAAAATCATCCAAACATGGCTGTAATATGTCTGTAATTTCTTCTTGATGAAGAGCTACAAGAGTACTCTTTACAAGACATTCATCAATCTCTACTTAGGGTAGAGATGGACTATCAAGCTTTGCACAAAAACTCTCCAAGTCATCCCAAAAGGCTTAGTAATATTTATAAATTGAAATGAAATGAAATTAATAATTATTCCTACCATTTGAAACATGTTTATCACACATTTATACATTTTGGATGGAGTCAAATGGAGATTATTGATCTGCTACACTTGTCTCCAATAGCTAAACTCATGTCCCATTGGGCATGCCATAAAGTGTTGTCATTATAGAATACACCATAATTGAATATGTACAAGGCACACCTTCTATAAATATAATAAAATTGGAACTTATTAGAGTGTGGGTGACTCTATACTAAGAATACCCTCTAGAGAGGGTTGGTTCCCTTGAGATTTATCTCTAAATTGGGATGAAAAGGGAGAAGGAAACTGAAATGAGAAATCATTTCTAATGGGGTGCTGAAAATAAATGTTTGTTATTATTTTAAATATATTTAAATTAATTCACACATATAAATCAATAGGAATTCTTTAAATTTACCATAAACAATAGTATTTCAGATGAAGGATTCAGAGGATTTTGGATTGCAAAATTCTATTCTTATCTCTTCAAATGATCTCTAGAGGGTCATATTTTCACAGTAGGTGTGAAAAGGACATGAAAAAATTATATATATATCTAACTTATATTATGGTACACAATAAAATATACACTCTATTCTGATCCAAAAAACATATGCAACAAATCTTCTTTATTTGCTAAATGGTGTCAATTACAATTTTTTCTCTACCTTCCCGAATTATTGAAAAATGGCTTCAAAAAGCCAATATATAAGTATAAAAACTTAAATAAATACAAATTGACATGAAAAATAGAATTATTAGTATTATTTTAATTAAAATAAGACTAAAACCCTTTTACAATATTAAGTAAAGGGTTTAAAATCTTTCAAGTCTTCAAAAATTGCATGTTCTTCATTTTTGGCATATAATTGAGAAGTTGTGGGCCCATGTTGACTTTTAAGTCTTCCTTGCATAAAAATAATTCCATAAATTATAATATAACTCTATATTTAAAGTTATTTTAAGCTATTTAAAGTCTTTATCTTGCATGAAAAGCATGGAAGATGCATGAAACTAGTCAAACTAGTCAACCAAAGAGATTTGACCCTTAAGGACTAGTTAACTCAACTTGAGCTCAACATGCACGAATTGAAACTTTTGGATTGAATTGAAAATTATATATCCACTTAATAAAAATATATTCCATTAGGTAACTCAAAAATTAATTCATTTGATATATTTTCAGCACCATTCTTTACCCACTTGATTGACCAATTAAGCCTATTAGGCCAATTAGGCCTAATAGCCTATTCTATGGCACTTGGACTCCATTAAAACTGAAATAGTACACCATTAAACCTTAAAAAACAACAAATTTAACTTTAAAAAAAAAATCATCACCAAAATATTTGATTTTGATGAGAAAATAGTCACCATTCAGTCAACAAGGTTGACTAGGCCTATTTTGCTCCATTTTCCTGCAGACTAGCCATTTTGATTGATTTGGTTTTGACACTTATGGGATGATTTATGAAAAAAATAAAATTTTATGATGAATAAATAGTCTTATTATTTTATCTCCATTGATTATATTTCATTTAAGTGTCTTGTCGTTCATTTAAATGATTTTTTCCACAAAAAACATAATTTTTTGCCTCATCCATACATCTCCATGCATAAAATTGACATTTAAGGAATCATATCCAAATTTAATTTAAATTTTAAATTTTTTTAGGTTGATAAAATGTTATTTGATGTCAATAAAATTAACTTTTTTTCAAAACTAGTTTTTTGAGGGTTTAGGCATGCTTTGGAGCTGAATTTTAAAAATGATAGTTCGTGAAGTACATACCTCTAAATCCCAAAAAATTTAAATTTATGTGTATAAAACTTACCCTCACAAAATAATTTAAAATATTGGGTTCCCACTCAAAATATATAAAATGTCACCACATGGAAAAATCTGCCTGAGGGGTTTTGACTGCATTCTGAGCTACCTGCACTCTTAATGATTTTTCATAAATAAAATAGACTAAAATTATCTCAATTTTTAATTAATTATTAATAAAAACATACTAATAGTGTTAATCCAAACTTTACATGTGGTGAAAGATATGAGCATCTGAACATAAGGTTAGGAAGGGTGTTTATAACTGAAAAAATAAAAATTTCACCAAAATGAAAATAAATGTTCAAATTATTCCCAATGTAATAAAAAATAATCATGGGGGATGTAACATTTTATTAAAACACTTTGGAAGCACATTTATTTTTAAAAGTTAAAAAAAAATCCTTTTTAGCCTTTATGCTTGTTTGCTTGCAAAAGCCTATATGATCATGGTTTTCTTAAAATTTAGAGTTTTTACACTCTTTAAATGTCTGATTATTATGTAAAAGCATCATCTCATTCTTTTCAAACTTTTTTCTTGACTTAGAAACCTCTATGGCAATCCAGAATAATGCCTGCTCCAATGGTGATCTCTAACAAACATTATGAGGACTGTTACAAAAAAATAAGAATCTCCACTCATAAAATGGCCATTAATTTTTTTTTAAATTTTTATCCAACTCATGATGACCTTGTGTAAAAAATTTGAGGTCCAGAAACCACCTAAAGCTCCTAAAAAGTTTAATTTTCTCTCAAAATTGATCCTTGTGCATGGATTGCTTGCATATTTTAAACTTGAAAATTATCTTTTAAAATGATTATTACCCATTAAAAATCTATTTTTTTGACATTATGACCAAAATTAGTTCTTTTTAGGCCATAATTCCTTGGTTTGACCAACTTTAAAAGGCTATGACCAGTTTTAAGAAATTTTTGTATGATAGGAGTAGTAATTTTGCCTTGATAAGTCAAATTACTAACATGTATTTTAATAACTTTTGCACTATATATGGGATGTCCCACATATATTATATCCATGGCCTACTTAATAACATATCAAACATGCTTATACTAGGTACTACTAAGAACCAAGTGGTTATATGGGTTGGTATAATCTATAATGTAAGCATAACCTCATCGAGAATACTAAACATGACCATTAAAACCACTGATAACTATGTATATGTATAATATAACTTACTATAAATACCCTAAATGATATATAAGTGTCATAGTACACATGTTAATGCTTAACCTATTATCAATCATAACACTTTGAATCAGTCGATGATCTATGTAAGCTCATACAAACAATGATTGTAAATTTGTATCATCATAAATAATCTCATTCTCTAAGAAGGTGATAAGTGACCTAGATGGAAATTTAGTGTGGTACATATCAGTGATATTATGTAATGGGTGTGTCTCTTTTATAATAATATGATATGAGGTTGGTGGTAGATGTGTCTGATATGTGTAGTGAACACCTGAAGTGTTCCCTACCTCATTCACTATGTGATTTTTAAATGGATCTAACAATATCTTTAATACCTTAGCTTCCATTTTTTTTACTTGTGGTGCCTATGTGGGTGTTCCCACATAAATAATGTTAGCCTCAATCAAATCTTGTATCTTATGTTTTATGCTTATTCATTTAATTTTCATATAGCCTAGTGCCCTATGATACTTACAAAATATGTTTGAATCATAAATATTTATAAGAAGCCATGTCATATCAACCTCTTTAATGGGAGGGAGAGATATGACATTGCATTCCTAGAGATGCTTTAAAACCCATGCTAGTGATTCTAAAAGGTTGGTGAAGATTCATCATTCAGGCACTGATAAAACCAAGTGAGGATATGGCTCTAAATTTGTATTAAATATGGATTTTTTTATCACTCTTGTTATTGATGGCCCTTACCTTGTATGGAGGTTTACTTGAACTCTTAGCAGTTGTTTCTAATCCATTGGTATATTCGAGTTTTCCCATTGATAGAATCTTAACCTCTCATTCTTTTATTATGTGGCACAAATTAGTGAATGTTAGAAACTTCTTTAAAAAGATAGCATTGTATATTTCTCTTAGAAGAATTTATTTGAAGATGTCTCGAAGCTCTTTGTCTTTCATTGGGCTAGTCAATTTATAAAATATAGTCTTGTATCATAAGTCATATTTTGTAATGGGATCATTTGAATTTTCTTTCAATTATTTAAATTGGGCATATGATATTTTGTCACTAATATTGATGGATAAGTGAGCTAAAAAGATATTTTTCAAAGGATTAAATGCTATGATAGATTGATTCAAAAGTCATAAAACCACTATAAGGCATAATCCTTTAAACTACATGGATTTTTTTTTTTGAGAAGCCAATTGTTGGATACGTAGTCCAAACATGTTGCATGAAAATCTTGAAGATGGTGCTCTTAATCACCCTTTCCATCATATACTATAATTTTAGGTGCCACAAGTATGTATGGCAACGGAGTATGTAAGATAACATTATAATCCAATGCATGTGATAGCCTAGTGTCTCCCTTCTCAAGACATAAAACCTTAGACTATAGAGTATGAACGTTGTGCATAAGTGATTATACATATGGAATGGAAGAACTATCCACAAGAGGTGTAGCTATCACTAAAATTTATTGAAATACAATTATTGGTTGTGCTAGTTGAATTGGCCCCATTATAGGTGTAATAATGTTATTATCTAGGGGAGTTAAATATTGACCATTGTTTTATTTTTGGAGTTCTTTCTAAATAATAGTGATGAGGTAATCTTGCATATCGATTATTTCGACACAAAATCTTGCAATTATTTGTTATCAGTCTTATCAAATTAGTTATTAAATTCTATCATTATAGTTTGGGAAGTAGGAAAACTAGTGGTGGTGTATTTTCAACCTTTAAAGGATTTTAATATAATAAATATTGTAAAAAATAAATATTGAAACAAATGTAAAATTTTGAAACTAAAATATGTGCATAGATACAAAAAGGATACAACCATTAATAGCATCTAGGGTTAGGGTTTGAGCAATATTCGAAGTAAGTCAAGTTAACCATTTGTTTTACTTTTTAAGACATAGTGAATGGAAATACTATGTTTGGTTAAAGGGCTAAGAAGATTAAATTAGGTAAATAATATGCATAAAACATAGCCATTGATTTGTTATAGAATTGACTAGCTTTAACTTTTTTTAAAATATTAGTAAATAGTTTAAATAAATATTTATCTAAAAAACACCCAATATGAATGATCTAAGTGATATAAACTAAGATGGAATATGGTCTAAGTGTCATCAAATGGATCCTTATGTCATAATCCATCCTAGACACTAGTTCCATAATTGGATATTATCACCATGTGGCCCTATTATCTTGATATTTGCACTAGTGTCCTCTATACATGATCATCCTAAACTTCTGGGTGCACTTGTGTATATATTTTTAGGCTCTATTCCTATGCCCATGAATTCTATAAATAAGTATTGTTCTTATAATGAATGACTTATGGTGTAAAACATAATCCTCCTTACAATTAGGGTGTGATATGAAACTTTTGTTTATTAGTAGGATAGGTTGGACATCCTCAACACCTCATTGTGAAGAGAGTTGCTAGCATACCAATACTCTGAGGAGGGATCAAGCCCAATGTAGTTATCCCCACCTAAGTGTTAGTGCAAGTGAAAGTGATGATAGTATGATAGTGGCCTTGAGTTCCTTAAGTGTGATTGAGATTGGAAATCTAGAAAATATGAGCATAAGGATGCTATAGATGGTAATCTATAGAAGTAGGGTAGAATAAGGATTGATAAGTTTAATTATTCTCAACTTGTTTCATGTTTGAATATGTATTTTGCATTGCATTTCCATGTAGTGGATAAAAGTTAAACAACCATGTATCTATAGCATTATATTACTTATACGAATAATAAAATATATCTAGGCTGACCTTAGGAGGCTTTTGTTTTTGAAATATATTCATTCAAAAAATTTAGGGAAAAGAAGATAGGTGTCATTTTAAGGACGTTGATACCATGTGGCTCTAGTGTCCTTAAATATGACACTACTATCTAGCTAGTATAACACTAGGCAAAAACGACCAAAATTAGGAAATGAGGGTCTATGACTACTTTGTAGCTAATTCAAGATGCATGTGGTCCTCACACAGGTTGGATACGTGTGATAATAGGATCTAGGATAGGTTTATGGATAATAAAGGGATATGTAGTCTCAAGTAGCACTTTTAACACTAAAATACCACTTTTAGGTGATTACATAAAGTTAATTATTTACTTATTATAGAAGATACCTATGGTAAAAATGAGGAATCAACAAAAATTTCAAACCATGTCCATCTAGATGACATACCTTCCACATCTAGAATCCAACCTTATACATCTAAAAGCTGAACATCCACATCCAAATCTTTAGATCCATCAAATAAATGTAAGTTTAATTTTTTTGACAAATACATGGGGGAATATGAAATCTAGGAATCCTAATACTTATTTAAAATACATATGTATCATAAAAACTATTATAGGCACCACTATAGGAATAAAACAAAAAAAATTAATTCATTTGAAAAAACTTCTTTCATTCAAGGCAAATTCTTTTCAGATGCATAGATCAAAGACTCTAACCCTTCCTAGTTTTATAATCATGATATTAAAAGATATTTTAAAATTAATAAATATCCTTTACCTAAGGCTATCATGTGTAATATCATAAATTATAAAGGTAAAGAACTTGAATTATGTTAACAAGATCATGCAGAACCAATAATTTTCAAAGTAAATGAAGAATATCAAAGCATTCGATATAAACCACTTAATATTTATCCATGTAATTACATGAGTGATTCTTCCATGATGTCTAAAGATTCTTCTTTTGACTTCAAAACAATTTTTGTTCATATCTAATATGAGGATATTTAATCCATAAACATTTTTCATGACACAATTGTCTTAACCCTTGAACTCAAATACCCTTAACTCATAAACTAGGACCAACAAGATCCCATCTCACTCGATTGTTTCTATAATGATTAGTTCATTACTAAATTCATGGGACTCAAAGATAATGTTAAACTTGGTGACCATAAAAAAAGGATTTACAATCAATTTTTAATATTCAATGTACTTTAGGGAACATGCAAACTCATCAATCTTAAATAGTGTAATCATTGTAACAATAATCAAGTCAACAAATCTCAATACTCTAGTGGAATCCTATCTAGGGAACCATTAAATGAATACAATTATGAATTCATAGATGAAGAAATTAATCTTATTCCTCTTCCTTCATAGTTTCAAGATGAGTCCACATTGATTGTAAATATTAACATGCATGAAAAATAAAAAATTATGAAGCTTGTAACATCTCTAAGTATATCAAAACAAAAGCCCTTACTCATATTATTAAAATTATTTTCAAATAATTTTTCCTAGTCATATGTAAATATGTATGGGTTAGACCTATTATTTGTAGTACATCACCTTCTTATCCATGAATATGTTAAACCCATCACAAAAAATATAAGATAAATGCATCCTAAAGTGTCCTTACTTATGAAAGAATATTTGTAAAACTAATTGGAGGTAGGGCTCATTAGACCTATGAACTATTTAGATGGATCTCTAATATAGTTCCAACAACAAAAAATGCATTAGGAATTAGGGTACGGAAAAAGATTTGAGCTATAAATAAATATTTTACAAAATATGAATTTCAACTCCCAAATATAGACATGATTATAGACTTTACAATAGGCCATGAAAATTTGACCCTCAAATATGGTTTTTTAGGTTATAACCAAATCAAAATTACACTTGAAGACTAACACAAAACAAAATTTATTACACCTTGGGGCACTTTTTGTTATTGATTCATGCCATTTGGTCTCAAGAATGCTAGGGAAGCATATCAATATGCTATGATACTTATATTTAATGGCATGTTTCATGATATTGTTGAGCACTATGTAGATGATATATTAGCTAAATCTATAATAATTGAAGATCATCTCATAGTACTGCACACAATCTTTGAAAGGTTAAGGAAATAGAAAGCTAGTCTGAATCTTAAGAAATGTGTTTTTGGAGTTATATTATGCAAAATATTGGGTTTAATTTTAACAAAAAGAGGCATAGAGGTTGATATAACCAAAGTCAAATCTACAAAATATATGCCTCCACCAAATAATCTTAAATAGCTCTAAAATCTATAAAGAAAAATTTAGGCGATTTGAATATTCATATCCTAACTTTCTAATATATGTCATCCATTTACACACCTTAACAAGGACACTTCTTTTAAGCAAAACAAAGAATGTAAATAATAATTTACTAATCTCAAATAATATTTTTCCAAATCTAGAAATATTGATGCCACATACACTAAGAAAACCATTATTTTTATACATTTTAGCTACATAACATGCCTTGGGAGCACTCTTAACACATCATGATGAACATAGGACTTAAAGGGCAGTTTATTAATTAAGTAGGAATTTGGTATCTTATTAATTTAATTATTCCATAATTAAAATATCATGTTTATCAATTGTCTTCACCTTGAAAAAGCTCTAACTTTACATGTTTAATAATCAAAATAAGATCATTTCCAAAATTAATGCACTTAAGTATATTCTTTCCAAATCATATCTTATAGGAAGGATGGCTAAATGTTTATGTTATCTAGTGATTTTGACATTATGTGAATAAAAGAGACAATAAAGATCAAATCCATATAGAAAAATTAGCAGAAGCTCCATTGATAGACAAGAAACTATTAACTATGTAATTTCATGAGGAGTCTATTTTATCCCAATATGAGTATCTAGAATGACAATTATACTTTATGGTTCCTTCACCAAACAAGGATTGGGGGAAAGTATCCACTATTTGATCCATAAGGTGATTTTATTAAAAAAGGGTTTTAGATAGGATCCCATTATAGAAGCAACATTACATATTATGAAACCCTTGTTTCTATTTTTTAACTAGCCATCTAATCATATATCCAACACCTATAATTCTATGATGACTCACAACATAGTATAAAAGAAGTCAATGATAAATATCACGAAAAATATGATAATATTTCTCCTTAAAAAATAATGGTTGATAGTTTGAAACATTTATTCAAGCACATGTAGTTTAAACATACTCCTTAGGAAATTATTAAAGTAATAAATGCCATGGCTACTATTAGTTCTCTTATTAACATACATCTAGATGCCACTCAAATCCAATTCTTGGTTGAACAAATGAAGCTTGTACCTTATGAAATCCATGAAAATATGATTACTTTGTGAGATTATTAGTTCTAATTCCCTTTGGTGTTAATCCATAAACACTTGTATACATTATAATATCATACCCACATACCTATCCCATAACCAAAAAAGTTCATTTATACAAGTTAATTCCCACTTCACACTTGTTGGTAGCACTTTATAGCATAAAGGCTATGACAAAACACTATTGTAATGTTTAAATTTATAAGAGAATAACTTAGTTATCAAGGAGGTCTATGATGGAATTTGTGGTTCACACACTATCAAAATGGTCCTTTCTAAGGAAATTATAAGAACATGATATTATTGGTCTATAATGGAAGCATATGCCAATTAGTATGTAAAAAAGTGTGTATCATGTCAAAAACATGGGGATATTATTCATGCTCCATCACAAGATTTACAACCCATAACAACTCCTTGGCTCTTTTATACATGGGAACTTTATCTCATTAGTAAAATCAATCTTAGTTCTTCTGGTGGTCATAAACACATAATCACTACCATTGAATGCTTCACCAAATGGGTGGAGGTAATCCAAATCACCTACATAACTATGCAAGCAAATATCTACTTTTATCCTAAATCATATCATTCGTCATGACGATATCTCATCCACAATGATTACGAAAAATGATAAGTCTTTTAAATAAAGATGTCAAATCCCTTTTCAAGAAATTTCATATCCAACATAAATGGTCCACATCATAATATCCTCAAGGTAATGGACACACATAGGCATCCAGAAATAACATCCTTAAAATACTCAATTGGGTTATTAATGATGTTGTTTGTGACTAGAATTTGTAACTCTATGCCACCGTATGGGCTTACCATAATAGTATTTGTACACTCATGGGGGAAACATCTTATTCACTTGTATATGGAACCAAGCCCATTTTACCAATTGATATTGAGTTAACTTCATTACACATTTATTTTCATGATCTAATTGATGATGAGGAATACAAAACTTCAAGGCTACATGAGCTAGAAATTTTTTATGATAGAAAACTCCATGCACTTGATCACCTACAAGATATCAAAACCATATTCACAACAAATATAATAAAAAAATATAATCCAAATAATTTGAGATTGGAGATCTTGTTTTGAAATATAATAAAAGTAATACCAACTTTGGTTGAGAAAATAAAGGAAATTTTGAGCCTAATTAGATGGAACTTTATGTTTTCATAGACAAGTATGGATCACATGCTTAAAAATAGGCTACTAAAAATGTTAAATGACATGATGAGCCCATTAAAATCATGCATCTCAATTTATTTTATGTTGTCTCTGGTATTTATTTTTAAAAAACACAAGATAAAAATAAATAAATCTTCCAAAATTGAAACCCATTCTTATGGTGCTTTGAAAAAGAACCATGGTTAAAACCAAATTTTGGAGCCATGTTTAGTGTCTATTATCTATAAATATCCTTTTTAATTATGGTCATACTCAAACCATACCATCCCATCCTTTATTTATCTAATTGTACAAATACCATCTCACTAAGGTCATCATATCCTTATCAATCCCCCCTAGTGTTTGTATGGTTTTGATCCTAACAAATATATAAATGAATTTTTAACTCATGTTTTAGATAGATATTGGTAGGTCTACATATTATTTAACCCTAAATTTGTAGGTGTAATCCTACTTGGGTAGATGGGATTAAGAATATATAAATGATAATGCACATGGCCCATGGGTGAAATAAGATTTATGACAAGCCAATTAGATGTTAAATTCAGATTTAACATATGTTAAATTTATTAAACTAAGATAGGATAAAAATAGAAAGTGCATCTATGATATTTATAGAAATGAAAAAGAAACAATTTACTTAGCTTGTTTTGATGCTAACACAATTTTGGATCTACAATAATTAGGAATCAAACTTGAATGATTCTATTACAGTCACTAAATTTTCGATTGAGTGCCTCTAGAGTTAAAAACACTAGCATTAGCCTAGGATGGTTGCATTGCTGCTACTATTAAAACCTAATATATGAGTTATACATAATACCTTATATATAAGGATGTGATCACCTGGATGCTTTTAGGTTTTAATTCACCTTCACTCTAGTGCATTTACTGGCTCATCAACATAAGACTAGTGAAATAAAGAGATAGGCCAAAAGGTACAAGATAAAACAAATGCAAGAATTTCAAAAGTAGGAAAGTAAAAAAATAAGAGGAAAAACCAAAGTCAAAGGTTTCCAATTGTTCAAGATTGAGTGGATATATAATTCATAAAATAACATATACATTTCCCCCCTTTATTCTAGTAATGAAATTTCTAGTTTAAAGGAAAGGAATATGTACCTAGCTGTGTATAAAAACCTTATCTTTTCTGGAGTCTAGATTGAGTGGTTTGTTATTGAATTACTTGTAAACAAAAGAATGTTAAAATATAAAATTGGTGCATGTAATATAATATCAAAATTATTAAAGATATTATTATTTAAAGTGGAAGGTTTAGGAGTACACTTATGTATCGATGTAAATGCCTTGCCTATTATAAGGCTAATTTGAAAAGATATATCATTGTAAGGATATGAAACTGAGATTAGTAAAAACATATATAAATATAAAAGTAATTATATCTAAGGAGATATATAAAAAGAGATATTGGAAGGCACATGCCCCCCACCTTCGAGAAAAGGTGAGTTTTCACCTGACAGTTGAGATTAGCTCAGCCATATAACCCAATGATACTTATAACCTAGTGAGGATATATCATGTATTCAAGTCCAACCTTAAAACTTGGTATGATTTAGAGATTTAATCACCTCAACCATATGAAAAGTGAACCAACTAATATAGTATATTGGCTCAATATAGTTCATAAAAGCTCATCTTGGGTATTAGTGTGTAAAGTCAAGGATATGGTAGCAGTCTGTAGAAGAGTTTTGAAAAATGAAACTGATTAGGATTTTGAAATATTAGGCACACATTATATAAAATATGCACTTTATATATGTCTCTTTTTGAAATTATATATAAAAATGGTACCAATGTATAGAATTCTACTACAACTATGAATCTAAATAATATAACTGTGTGCTTTGGCTAATTCATAAATTGTGTAAGTGTGGAGAGCATGCTTCCAAAGCATGCTATGGATAAATATTAAAATTGATATAAGTTATAGTGTGGAGAAAATGTTTCCAAAACATTCATCCATTTTAATATGGAGATGTTGAATACTAAATAAGTGTGGATAACACGCTTCCAAAGCATGCCTGATGTAGAGCTTGTTATTAACTTTCACTTCTACTTTAACTTTCTAGAAAAATTTGAATTCCATCTTGACTCACATTAGGACTATCTTGTCCAAATGGACCACAAAAAAATTCCCTATTTATCAAAATTTCCAAGACACATAAAACATTCTAACATAGTATTTCAAACCATCTCAATCCACTTTTATCACCCATCATCTTGATTTTCACTCAATATTCAACTTCTTGTCTTCAAAGTCTACTAGCCTTATTTATGAGTAAACATATTTTTTAGAAGAATATAATAAATTTTCTTAGGAAACCAAAAACATTTTCTAGGACCAATTTTGGGCCATATAACTCCTGCATATATTTCTTGACATAACTCCCAAGACACCAGGCAATTGTTTCTTTAAGCCTTCCCTTAACTAGCCCTCCAAATGGAAAAATATCCTTAGTTTGAGAAATATATAGACATTAAATCCAAACTAATGATATTTTTGATACCCCTTTTCCTCAGTCAATTTAATTAATCATTTCTAACCTAACTTCTTTAGATAATTGTGTTATTTCTTCACTACCCTTACTCTTTTAGGCCTTCTCTAGACCTAGTACTAGCACATAGCCCTAATTATATACTTTTATACACCTAATAAATATAATTATTTATTCATTTCCAAGAACACTAAAAAATGAGTCAGATTACCAATTTTAGACTTGTATAAGGGTTCAATCTCTCACAAATGGTAAAATCCTAGATCTAGTGTTGCACTAACCTACACAGGGTTGAGGGCTTGTAAAAATAATATCTAGAGATATATAAGGTTTAAAACACTCAAATAAACTTCATAAGGTTTTTAAAAATTAAAAACAACCTTCTCAAACCCCAAATCCTCTTGAAAATGTTTCAATCATGTTCTATCATGGATTCCATAGGTTCCTATTTATTTAGGCTGACTATTTCTAATTCGAGAGGGTCTAGTAGAAAATTTAACCTTATTTAAAGATTATCAAAACACTATGAAACTTGTATAGACTTTTTCCACATGCAATATTCATCCTCCATTAACTATATGGCCATTATAATCCTCTTGTTGTGTTTTAATCAATGTTTGTGTATAACTATACAGGTTTCTCAAATTTCTATCAGATTGTGTCTAATTTTACATGAAAAGGGTATAAATACATTGTAAAAAAGTGTAAAAAAATCCTTCAGAGGATAATACGAAACTCAAAATACACATAATATTTTTAGAAACATGTTTAGTTATGTATTCTTTTACTATTTAGTTATCACAAGTAAATGTCAATTTACATCCACAGTCATAGGGTTTGATTGTAACTTACCTTCTCCACAAGATCTAGTATTATTGCTTATTGAAACTTGAGTTCTTTTAAAACTCTAATCTATATACAAAAATACATCTAGTTCATTATGAAAAACATTCTTATAGATGTCTTTCCATAAATGCTTCAAACTTCTTATGACAGCCATGTTAACACAGTCTTTATAGTTTTTATCATAAATAATGTTTCCAAATGCTTAAGGTTATCAATAAAGTTCATATTAGTTATAGAAATTTCACCATATAGATATATAATTATATCATTCTAATTTATAATCTTGTATTGTTTGTGGGCATATAAACATTGACTACCTTGACTAAAAATATAGAGTACCAAGCTCTCATGTTCTTATTTCATGACTGCTACTCCATATATATACTTCCTTAACTTTCTAAAAACCTTATATCTATGAAAAAAATAACCCTCTCCCTTCTTACATACCATATATACTCTAAAACAATACATATATAATAGTTTCTTGATCAAGAACTTCTAACAACCTCTAGACCCACGTAGGGTGGTGGATTCCCTCACTACCAAACTCATAACTTAACTTGAATTATTAACTCATAACCATATTATGAATTTTTTTGAGACCACAAAGGTATATTAAAAAATTATTTAATTAATTACATATCATCAATTCTCATTTAGACCAACTAATACATCATGAAATTTTAAAAATCCCTTTTGGCAAGAAAACTAATTTTTAACTCAAATTCAAAAGGCACTAGCAAACATGATTTTAAGACACATCATAGACCAATTTTGAGAATTCTTAAGATTCACCTACATCATACTCCCAAGGGGAAAACATTTTTAGTCCTCTTCATTCAGATTTTGATATACATGTATGTGCTCTTAAATACCACACTTGTACCTTGATTTTTTTTTCTGCCTTTACATCCATTTCATGTTGTGATCTACCTTTATTTAATTTTCATTCCTCTACTTTTATATTTTCTTACTCTTTCTTCCTTGTTTTATTTCATAACCTTCTTCTAAATTCCTATCATTTAGTAATAATTACCATACTCTATATATTTCCTCCTCTAACATTATTTTTTATATCTCTTCATCAACATACATGTTCCATATCATACTCTCTTCCTCCTTTGGTGACCATTCCAAAGCTTAATTCTTGATCATATTCTAGTTATCAACATCCTCTACCTCATTTTCATACACTATAGTTGCTCCTTTGATGATCCAATCAGCTAACTCATTACTTTGCATCTTCATTTCATGGACTATTAATTTAGTCTCATCTTAATCTACCTATTCATCTCTTTCTTCAATCATTACATTTATTTATTGTTTTTTTACTAATCCAATGAACTCCTTAAATAAACCTATTTTATCTTTATATAAAACATCATCTTCATCTTCATAATATTCATCAAAAATTACATGCACTTCATTACCTATTGTTTACTTCTCATCTCTCCACTCTTCTTCATCAAATAGTTCACCATCTTCAAGGGATCGAAACACCTCATATTTATTTGTACCTTCTCTCTTCCATTCATCAACTTATTTTTCTTTGTAGACTATTATCCAATAAATTTCGTTATCCCAATCATGCTCTTCTCTTTCCATATCTTTCCCTACATTAAACCATGAAAAATAAATATTAGTCTAAATTTTTTGAGGCCCAATTAAATCTCTTTGATCTTCCATTGAAAGTTGTGTTTCCATATTTAATTGTCTCTCCAAATGTTCCATCACTTGTTGGTTTGCCTTCTCTTGCATTATTTCTATAAATTTGCACTTGATTTTTTTCTTGTTCTTGATTCCACACTGCAAACTATATACATTATAAATCTACAATAACTCTCTTTCCATCTTTGCCAATGTATCCCTTATTTACTTTATCTTTATCTGCATCTTCCTCTCATTGTTGCATTTAGATTTAACCTTATCTCTTACTTTTATTTCTACCTCTTCTTTCATGTTCATTTTGAGTACCTCACTTGGGTACATACTCTTCCTCTTTTTGTTAGCCTCACTTGGACCACTTATTTTGGTTCAAACTTGGAACCACTCTCACTCTCTATCTGAAACTTAACTAGGACCTTTCCACCTCTTGTCCTTCACACTTGGACTATCTCCTCATTCCCAAGATCTATTTATGATCTTATCTCTTCTTTGAGCTTATTAATAACTCTATTGTTTTAGGGTTTCCACCACACTATTCACTTTTTTCCTTTCCTCACCTATCACATACCATTAACCATGCATTCAAACCAATAATTAAACTATAAAACAGATCATACCTTCCTTAATCTACCTTCTTACTCTGTCTCTCAATAAAACTCCTTGCAAACTACCTCCTTGCTTACCTAAAAATTCTTTATCTACATGAAACAAGAATTAATTACTAGGTTAATAACTATATAAACTTTTTCCCAAATCATCTAGATGGATTTAATACCAAATGATGCAAATCTTGTTATTAATTTTGACTTCTACTATCACTTGCTTACAAACTTTCCATTCCTTCTTGACTCACATTAGGCCTATCTTATCCAAATGGACCAAAACCCAATTCCATGTTTATAAAAAAATACAAGACACATAAAACATTCTAGTGGATTATTTCAAACCATATCAATCCACTTTTATCACCCATCATCTTGTATTTCACTCAATAATCAACTTCTTATTTTCAAAGCCTAATAGCTCTATTTTTGAGTAATTCTCTTTCTTGGGAGAAAATGATAAATTTTATTAGGAAAAAAAATTATATGACTCTTTTGGGCCATAAAAATATATTTCATCTTTATCTTGACACAACTCCCAAGACACCAGGCAATTATTTCTTTAACCCTTCCCTCAATTAGCCCTACAAATGGACAAATCTCATTAGTCTAAGCAATGTACAAATAATCAATCCAAACTAATTATATTTTTGGACACCCTTTTTCCTTAGTTATCTTAATAAATCATTTCTTACCCTACTTATTTAGAAAATTGTGTTATGTATTCACTACCCTTACTCTTTTAGGCCTTCACTAAACAAAATACTAGCACACATCCCTAATTTGGTGATTCTCCATACCTGACAACTGTAATTATTTTTTAATTTCCAATAAAATGTCAAAACTAGTTAGAATACCCATTTTTATACTTTTATAAGGTTTAAATCTCTCACAAATGGCAAGACCTTAATTCTAGGGTTGCACTAACCTACACAAGGTTAAGGGCTCATAAAAATCAATATCTAGAGATATATAAGGTTTCAAAAACTCAAATAAACTTCTTAAGGTATTTAAACCTTAAACAAAACCTTTACAAACCCTAAATCCTCTTGAAAATGTTTCAATCACTTTCTATCATGGATTCCATAGGTTCTTATTTATTCTCATTGGTCGTTTCTAATTTGAGAGGACCTATTTGACATTTTAACCTTATTGAAAGATTGTTATAACATTTTGAAACTTGTATAGAGTTTGTGCACATCCAATATTCCTCCTCTATTCACCAGATGGCCATTATAATCTTTGTGTTATGCTTTTAATCTAGGTCTATTTATAATTATGTAGGCTTCTCATGTTTCTATCAGACTGTGTGTCATTTTACATAGAAAGAGTTTAAAGATGTTGAAACTAAGTGTAAAAAAATCCTTAAGAGACCAATAACAAACACACAATATACATAAGAGTGTTATAAAATTATTTAGTTGTGTATTCTTACACTATTCTATTCTCATAAATAAATGTCAATTTACATGCACAGTCATAGGGTTTGATTGTAACTTACCTTCTGTTAGCTATCTAGATAACACCCTGCTTAAAGGATTAGTAGATTTGGCTATAAAAATTTCACACCAAGATTAGCACTGGAATGATATAAGGTGTGTAACTCTTTAACTTAGACTAGACCTCTAGATTTTACTGAGGATAGCACCTTTGATGTATTACTTTGCACTGCTTAATAAACTATTGATTATTAGGATGAAAAGGGAGAAAAGGAAATTGAAAGGGAAATCCTACTCTACTATTGGTGATACACTTATATTGTTAGTTCATCCACTCTATTTGAGCTTATAAAACACTGATTAGATAAGAAAAAATTGAATCTATAACTCCAATTGAATCATATGCATCAGTATTTCATGAAGAAGTTTTATTAGTTAATATAAGCCCAAGGGAAATGGTGGAATAGGCCTAATTCAAAGAACTAACTACCCAATGTTTATCTACTTTTAGCTTAAATAAATGACATTAAACACTGAAAATGACTTGCATAATATCATACCAGTAGCTAGGTGACATCAAGACTTGACAAAGGAGATATTTCTACAACATATGCAAATCAAATTGAATTAACCCACTATACTAGCATAATTGAAATCTGAAATAATCTTTTATTTCTTTGAAAAGGGTACAAAACTCAAATTTTGGTAGAGTATGGTCTTGCCAAAAGAGGGATCCCCCAAAAAAATGGATAAAAATCCTACATCTATAGGAAATAGAAGCAATATCCAATATTGGACTTGAAAAAATAAGAGGAGATTAACTAGATATGAACTCTAACAAAATTTAGAGTTCAAATTAATTACAATTTTCTTTAAATATCTCCTTCTTTCTTAATCTTGCAAGAAACCTTCTTTTTGGTATTGGAAAAGTGGTAGACCCATCTTGATGTCAACTCAACTCATCATGTATGAAAATACATGCCATTCCTCAATAATAAATTTGTTTTATAATTTTAAACAAAGTCTTTAATTCTTCAAGTTTTCAAAATTTTACATGGCCTTTACTTCTGGCATAAAATTGGAGGTGGTGTGCCCATGTTTATTGGTCAACCTTCATTGCATGAAAATCATGCCATAATTTGGAATATAACTCTATATTTAAAGTTATTTTAAGTTTTTTAATGTCCTTGTCTTGCATGGAAATCATGGGAGATGCATGAAACTAATCAAATTAGTCAATTGAAGAGATGTGGACTCAAAGACTAGTCAACTTTGACTTGAACTCAACTTTCATGAAGTTGAAATTATGGATTGAATTAATAATTATATTTACACATAAACATGGTAAACTCCATTTTAACTCAAAGATAGAAATTTCAACTCCAACCTTCATTTATTTCATTGATAAAAAAGGCCTATTAAGCTAACTTCTATCACTTAAAAGCTTCCTAGAATCTTAAAAATAGAAAGAGATGGTTATTTATTCATTTTAACATATTTTAAGACACCATTATATACCTTAAAAACTCACACAAGGGTTATAAATAACTAAAATATTGATTTTTGCTCTTAGAGGCTTCATCTTGCTCAAGCTTGCTTTCTTCTTGATTGTGTTTTGAGAGGCTTAGGTTTATGTAAAAATAGAAATTACATCCATTTTTCCAATGTCCTTAAAACTTTAATTTATTATTAATAAACTAATTATTATGCTACACACCAAATTTGGAGTCAAACATCCACCTGTAGATGCCAAAAACATCAAATTTCCTCAAAAAACCCCCTTTTGTATGAAATGTGTGCATACTTGAATGTATTTTTACATATTTTTGGATTTTATTTCATGGGTAATGGATGTTTTCCATATTAAATTAATATTCAATTAGTTTAATTGTCTATTAAAACTTGGGTTTCCATTAAAAAAACCTTAAAAAATATAAAATTTCCTTAAACCATGCTAAACTAGGCCCTTTTAAAATCTTGAAAGCAACAAGATTTGCCAAATAATGGATATTTTTTCAAAATTTATATTTGAAACATATTTTAAAACATGAAAAATTTGAGTAAATTATGAAAAATATCCAAAAATTAAATCTTGAAAAAATCCATTTTCTCTCTCCAACCCTACACTCTTCTTGAAAGCCTGCTAATCTATAGGTTTGACTGGATATTTTTTATCACTCTATTAGACCATGAAATGCATGAATAATATATGAAATATTATATGGAGAGACATATTAAGTGTAAAATATTCTATAATAACTTTAAATTTAATGAAACCCTTCCCTAGTGAGGAGAAATTGAGAAAAACCTATTGCCTTTCTAGTTGTAATGCTATAGAAATTAGCCTATCTTAAACATGATGGTAAATGAGCATAGAAAATACAATTAATAAACCACATAATCCATGTTTAATCCATTTTATTCTAGTTTTTACACCCAAAAATGTAGACTTGTACTTTTCTCTAGATGATTGTACCATCATCAAACCTACAAGTAGGTCACTATCTACAAACTAGGAGTGCTTATATGAAACGATTTAGATAATTTTCTAAATATAAATATAATAATTTTTTTTATAATATTTTAAATAATATTTTATTTATTTTTCATGTTAGTGATGTAAAAATTCCTTATTGATTTGTACTTCTCTTCTTGAAAGTGAAGAAAATAACTTATTTTTTACTTTTTAAAAAGAATTCAATATTATAATGCCAAGATAATGAATTATATGGATTTAAAATAAGATATTTCATACTAATATATAAATTTATGATATTTCCATTCCTTTTACGATTAATTTTGGCACATTTGGGTCCACAAGAAGCCTTTTTTGGCTTAAAAATTACATTAAATTACCTTTTTAAGCCATGAAAGTTTAGGATAAGGCCAAAGTTATATGTTTGAATATAACTAAAGGAATTTGGAATAATTCAATTACCTTTTGATAGCAATTTTACATTTTAAAGACCAAAAAAATACTTTTTAGACTAAAATATACCGATTTGATTAGCTTGTAGAGGCTAATGACAATTTTTGAGAATTTTGAATTGTGGGGGTTGTAATTTTACCTTTAAAGGCCAAATTACCAACATTTTTTGTAACTCACAGGGGTTGACCAGCCTGTTGATCAAAATAACTCACTATTTTTCATTATAAAATAGACTCTTTTGGGCTTTGATACACCTTTTCTAACTGACACAACAAGACTAAAGGGAAACACAACTAACAAGAAAGTAGAGAAAACT
This sequence comes from Torreya grandis, assembly GCA_037957365.1. Classification (NCBI taxonomy): domain Eukaryota; kingdom Viridiplantae; phylum Streptophyta; class Pinopsida; order Cupressales; family Taxaceae; genus Torreya; species Torreya grandis. The sequence goes on from JARHVA010004979.1 coordinate 74,340, forward strand.
AATATAAGGAAAATAGGGAAAGAATAAAAGGGAATAAGATTGTTTCTTACGCTACTCAATTATTAAATTAAAATAAAAATACTAACATAAAAGGATAATCTTTCCTCTAAGGTCAAATGGGAGGTTATTTTATGCACCATGGATCTTTGAAATGTATTTGATTCCTCTTAATGGCATCTTCTTGTAGATAAGAGAACTTATATGTTCATGTCTTCTAGATGATGTAGGTGGTCTTCCAATATATATTCTCAAGTGCATGTATTTAAGATATGGATCCTAGACCCAATCATATTCCTCCCATATTCTTCTTTATTGCATCAAGAATGCTATCTCTACCTCATTCATACGTTGGTCATGATTTGTCTCATTCTCATCCAATGATTAAATTGGTAAACCAACTAGTATGCTTGGATTGGTATCTTCATTATGATCCATTTGAATTAGTGGCTCATTGATATCTTTAATCTTTGTGTATAGATTAAAAACATGGGTAAAATATTTCATTAATTTCTTCTTGATTAATAACTACAATAATACTCTTTACAAGACATTCATCAATCTCCACTTGGGGTAGAGATGTACTATCAAACATTGCACAAAAACTCTCCAATTCATCCAAAGAGGCCTCTTCATCATGATAAATTTAAAGTACATTAAATTCATTAGTATTCTTATAATTTTAAACATGTTGATCACATATTTATACCTTTTGGATGGTGTCGTATGAAGGTTCTTGATTTGTTGCACTTGCTTCAACTTCATCTTCTATAGATAATGGCATCTCATCTATACACTCAAGCTCCAACTCATCTTGATTTGGGATCTCTAAAATAAAATTGCTTTCTTAAATCTTCAAAACATCAATGTAATCCTTAGATGAATCATCAATCTATTGCTCTATCTCATCATTAAAATCTTCCATCTTAAGCTCTTCAATTTCATTTAAGAAATCATGGTATAGTTGTTGTCAATGATCATCTTCTTCAAGAATATTCTCCATCTTAGCATTGGCTCTACGTGAATTTTCTTCATGGCTACCTTATGAGGAAATATTTATTTGTAATTCATCTATATCAGTTGCTATAAGCTCTTGATAAACCTCTTATAACTCTTCTTCTTTTTCATCATGAAATATTGAATCATGTTTGTCCTTTCTAAGTGGTGTCCCAATTATAATTTCTTCTTCTTTATCACTCAATTCACCTGTATTTTCTATCTCATTAGTTGTATCTTCTTTATTTTACTCAAAAAGGAGAGGTTCTTACTCTAAGAGTGGCATGGTAGAGCCCTAGAAATACTCTAAGAGATGAGATAGGTCCAATGGTTGTTCCATAGATGTTTGATTTTGGTCCTAAGAACACTAAACATGAACAACAGTCCCCTCATCTCTCTACATATTTCCTTGAATGGATTTCCATGAAGGAAAGGCTTTGGGATCTTGAGGAGGGAAGGGTGAGGTTTGAATGTCAATAGTTACCTTGGGGTTGATTTTATCATTTGGGCTTATGCTTGGTTGTTGTATTTGATTCCACATTGGAAAATTGGGTTTAGGAGACTCTGGAATTGAAAGTATTACATCTTGAGGCATGATTGGGATATTTTATTATTGAGATGGAATTGGAATCCATGGATATTGATATGGGGTACCGAGATGTATAGATATTTAAGACTAATATTTATTATCTAATAACTCTTGTTTGTAGGCTAATATCTCCTCAGCAATCATTTGGCCTACCCTCTTCATTTCCTCCAACTCCTCATAAAAATTCAATGATTTTTTGAAGGGTGAATGATCTTGGAATGGGTATGGCTCATTTAGATGAGGATGAGATGCATATGTATCATAAAGATCATACTGTGATGGTATATAGGGATGTTGATATTGGGAAGAATGACCATAATTTGCTCTATAGGTGACCATAGCCAATAAGAATATACATGACTTTTTTGAAATTTAAGAACATGAATATACATTTTTCCTTGAGATTAGGACCATAAGAGTACTAGACACTAGATTTGAAGATGATATTGCTATAAAATTGTAATATAATAGATGAACTCATATCCCATAAGGTGTTCCAAAATTGTTAGCTATCTAGATAATACCCTACTTGAAGGCTTGGTAGAATTGGCTCTAAAACCTTCACACCTAGACTAAAATTATAATGATCTAAGGTGTGGGACACATGAACTTAGATCAGACCTCTATATTTTGCTGAGGCTAGCTCCTCCAATGTATCACTTTACACTTCTTACTAAATTACTGATTTTTGGGATGAAAATGGAGACAAGGAAACTAAAAGGGAAATCCTACTTTAATGTTAGTGATACACCTATAATTCTAGTTCCTCCACTCTATTTAAGCTTCTAAAACACTGATTAGACAAGCAAAGATTGTATATATAACTCCAATATATTCTTATGCATCATTATTTCATGAAAAGGTTTTATCAATTAATATAAGCTTGAGGTAAATAGTGGAATAGGCCTGATTCAAGGCACTAACCAACCAATGTTTATCCACTGTCAACTTAAAAAAATGGAATTAAACACTAAACATGACCTACATAATATCATACCAATATCTAGTTGACATCAATAATTGTCAAGGGAGATATTTATACCACATATGAAAATAAAAATAATATTAACACACCATACTAGATTAATGGAAATCTAAAACAATCTTTTATTTCTTTGAAAAGGTTACAAAACTCAAATTTTGGCAAAGTCTGGTCTTGCCAAAATAGGGATCCCCTATAAAAATAGCTAAAAATACTACATATATAGAAAATAGAAGAAATATCCAATATTTTACCTTAAGAAATAAGAGGAGATTAATTAGATGTGAACTCTAGCCAATTTTTGAGTTCAAATTAATTACAATATTCTTTAAATATCTCCTTTCTTTATCTTACAAGAAACCTTCTTTTTGGTATTGAAAAAGTGGTGGACCCATCTTGGTATAAAATAAACTCATCATGAATTAAAATCCACGTCATTAATCAACAATAAATTAATTTTATAATATTAAAAAAATTCTTTAATTCTTCAAGTCTTCAAAAAATTCCATCGCCTTTACTTTTGGCATAGAATTGGAGGTGGTGGGACCATGTTGACTTTTCAACCTTCTTTGCATGAAAATCATGCCATAAATTTGAATATAACTCCATATTTAAAGTTATTTAAAGTTATTAATGACCTTCTCTTGCATGAAAAGCATTGGAGATGCATGAAACTAGTCAACTGATGAGATGTGGACTAAAAGACTAGTCAATTTCCACTTGAACTCAACTTTCATGAAGTGACACTTATAAATTGAGTTAATAATGATATTTAAACTTAAAAAATATATATTTAATGTGGGAAAACACACTTAAACTCAAAGATATACATTTTAACTCCAACCTTCATTTATTTCATTGATTAAAAAAGCCTATTAAACCAACTTTTGTCACTTAAAAGCTTCCTAGAATCTTAAAAATAGAAATATATGTTTATTTATTAATTTTAACATATTTTAAAACACCATTATATAAATTACAAACTCACCCAATGGTTATAAATAACTAAAATCTTGAATTTTGCTCTTGAAGGCTTCATCTTGCTCAAGCTTGCTTTCTTCTTGATTGTGTTTTGAGAGGCTTAGGTCTATGTAAAAATAGAAAGAACGTCTAATTTTAAAATGGAATTTAAATTTTTATTTATGATTTATAAACTCATTATTATTATACACACCATATTTGGAGTCAAAACTCCACCTGTAGATGCCAGAAACCTTTAAATTCCTCAAAAAATGCCCCTTTTGCATGGAATGTGTGCATACTTGAATGTATTTTTACATATTTTTAGATTTGATTCCAGGGTAATGGATGTGTTCCAAATAAAATAAATATTAAATTTTTTAAATGGTCCATTTAAACCTTTTTTTAAGAAAAAACCTAAAAAAATGTAAAATTTCTTTAAACCATGCTAAACTAGTCCCTTTCGAAATCTTGGAAGCACCAAGATTTACTAAATAATGGATATTTTTGGAATTACTTTGGAAACTTGTTTTAAAAAATTAAAAAATGGATTAAATAATTAAAAATATCCAAAAATGGAATCTTGAAAAAAACCATTTTCTCTCTCCAACCCTACACTCTTATTGAAAGCCTGCTAATTTACAGATTTAACTAGTTGTTTTCCTCGCTATGTTAGATATTTAAAGACATGTATAATATTTTAATGATGAAATGGAGAGATATATTAAGTCCCAAATATTCTGGAACAACTTTAATTTTCATGAAATCCTTCCCAAGTGAGTAGAACTTGAGAAAAATCCATTGCCTTTTTGGTTGTAATGCTACAAAATTTGGCATGTATTAAACCTGATGGTAAATGGGCATGGAAAATAAAATTGAAAACACAAATGATCCATGAATAATCCATTTGAGTCTATTTTTAACACCCAGAAATTTAGACTTGTAGCTTTCTCCAGATGATTGTACCATCATCAAACCTAGAAGCATGTCACTATGTGCAAACTAGGAGGAGTGCTTGTATGAAACAAATTTGAGAATTTGATGCATAAAAACACCATGATATTTTTTTTTAGATATTATTAATAATATTTTATTGATTTTTACTACCCATAATTTAAAAATTCCTTACTTATCTGTACTTCTCTTCTTGAAAGTAAAGAAAATAGCTTAGTTTTGGCTTTTTAAAAAGAACTGAATCTTACAATGCTAATATAATGCACAATATGGATTCAAAATGAGATATTTAATATTAATATATCAAATTTTTACTATTAAATTCGTTGGAGGATTAATTTTGGCACATGTGGGTCCAAAACAAGCTTCTTTTGGCTTAAAAATTGTATTAAATTACATTTTTAAGTAATAAAACTTTAGGATAAGGCTAAAGTTATATGTTTGAATATAATTAAAGGAATTTGGAATAATTTAATGAAATTTTTAGATAAATTTTATATTTTAAATAAAAAAATATTTTTAGACCAAAATATACCAATTTGATTAGCTTGTAGAGGCTATTAACGATTTCTAAAAATTTTGAATTGTAGGGGTTAGAATTTGGCTTTAACAGGACAAATTACCAACATATTTGGTGATTCATATGGGTTGACCAACCTGATGGTCAATATAATCACTAGTTTTCACTATCAAATAGACTCCTTTTGGCTTTGATACACCTTTTTGATTGACACAACAAGATCGAAGGGAAATACAACTAACTAGAAAGTAGAGAAAACTAATCTAAGGAAAATAGAGAAAAAATAAAAGGGAAATAGATTTATACTTGTGCTAATCAATTGTTAAATTTAAAAAAACCTACTAACCTAAAATGAGAAGCTTTCCTCCAAGGTCAAATGGGAAGTTATTTTGTATACCATGGATCCTTGAAATGTATTTTCTTCCTCTTAATGGTATCTTCTTGTAGATAGGAACACTTATATGTTCATGTCTTTTGGATGATGCAGTTGGTATTTCAATCCCCATTCTCATGTACCTAGATTAGATATATGTATCCAAGACCCAGTAATCTTCCTCCCATATTCTTCTTTGTTGCATCAAGAATGCTATCTCTACCTCATTCATAGGCTGGTCATGATTTGTCTCATTCTCATCTAATGATTGAATTAGCAAATCAACTGGTATGCTAGGATTGGTAACTTCATTATGATCCATTTGAAGTAGTGGCTCACTAAGATCTTCAACCTCTTGGTATGAATTTAAATATGGATTCAATATTTCATTAATTTATTCTTGATGAATAGCTGCAATAATACTCTTTACATTACATTCATCAATCTCCACTTGGCGTAGAGAAGGACTATCAAACTTTGCACAAAAACTCTCCGAGTCATCCTAAAAGTCCTCTTCATCATGATCAATTGAAAGGACATGAAATAGTTTATTATTATTATTATTACCATTTGAAACATGTTAGTCACATATTTATACCTTTTGTATGGATTCATATGAAGGTTCTTGATCTATTACACTTGATTCATCTTCATCTTATGTATATAATGGTATCTCATCTATCGACTCAAGCTCCAACTCATCTTGTTTTGGGATCTCTAGAATAACATTTATTTCTTTAAGATCCAAAACATTGGTGGAATCCTTAGATGAATCATCAACCTATTTCTCTATCTCATCATCAAAAATCTTCCATCTTAAGCTCTTCAATTTTATTTAAGAAAACATGGTATAGTTGATACCAATGATTATCTTCTTTAGAAATATTATCTATCTCAACAATGGCTCAATGTTAGTTGTCTTCATGCCTACCTTCTAAGGAAATATTTGTTTATACTTCATCTATATCATCTACTACAAGCTCTTGAGAAACCTCTTACAACTCCTCTTCTTGTTCATCATGAAATACTGAATTGTGTTTGTCCTTGCTAAGTGGTGTTCCAATTATGATTTCTTCTTGATCACTCAAGTCACCTTCATTATTTATCTCTTTGGATACATCTTCTTCATTTTCCTCACAAAGCAGAGGTTCTTACTCCAATAGTGGCATGGTAGATTCTTGGAAATACTCTAAAAGATGAGATAGATCTAATGGTTATGCCATAGATGTTTGATTTTGCTCTTGAGACTGTTGAACCCAAAGAATTATCATCTCCTCTCTCTACATATTTCCTTGAATGGATTTCTATGAAAGAAAGGATTTAGACTCTTGAGGAGGCAGGGGTGAGGGATGAATGTAAATAGTGACCTCATGGTTCATTTTATTATTTGGGATTATTCTTGGTTGTTGTATTTGATTCTAAGGTATAAAATTGGGTTTAGGAGACTCTAAAATTGAAATTATTGCAACTTGAGGCATGATTGGGATATTTTTTTGTTGAGATGGAATTAGAATCCATGGAAATTGATATGGGGAAGCAAGATGTATTGATATTTGATATTTAAATTTATTATCTAATAACTCTTGTTTGGAGGCTAATATCTCCTCAACAATTATTTGGCTTACCATCTTCATTTCCTACAACTCCTCACAAAAATTTAGAGAGTTTTAGAAGGGTAGCTGATATTGGAATGGGTATGGCTCATTTGGATGAGGATGAGATGCATATGGATCATAAGGATCATATTTTAATGGTATATAGTGTTGTTGATCCTGAGAATAATGACCATAATTTGATTTATAGGTTTCCATAGCCTATAAGAAGATACATGAAAATAACTAAATTTATGAACATGAATATACCTTTTTCCTTGAGATTAGGACCATAGGAGTACTAAAAAATGGATCTAAAGATGATATTTTTAAAAATTTGTACTCCAATAGCTAAAATTCTATCCCACTGGGCATGATAGAACTATTAGCTCTCAGGATAACACCCTGCTTGAAGTCTTGATAGATTTGGCTATAAAATTTTTACACCTAGACTAACATTCAAATGATCTGAGGTGTGGGACACTTGAACTCAGACTAGATCTCTAGATTTTACTAAGGCTAGCTCCTTTGATGTATCACTTTACACTTCTTACTAAACTACTAAATGTTGGGATGAAAAGGGAGATAAGGAAACTGAAAGGGACATCATACTATACTATTGATGATAAACCTATATTTCTAGTTCATCCACTCTATTTGAGCTTATAAAACATTGATTAGATAAGCAAAGATTGAATCTACAACTATAATTAAATATTATGATCAATATTTCATGAAGAGGTTTTATTAGTTAATATAATCTCGAGGGAAATGGTGGAATAGGCCTAATTCAAGGCACTAACCAACCAATGTTTATCCACTATCAGCGTAAACAAATGACATTAAACACTAAACATGGCTTGCATAATATCATACCAGTAGCTAGGTGACATCAATACCTGACAAGGGAGATATTTATACATCATATGAAAATCAAACTAATATTAAAACAATATACCATAGTAATATAAATCCAAAGTAATCTTTTATTTCTCTGAAAAAGGTAATAAAACTCAAATTTTGGCAGAGTTTGGTCTTACTAAAAGAGGGATACCCCTAAAAAATGGTTTAAAGGCCTACATAGTTTGCTTTTACCAAAAGAGGGATCCCCCCAAAAAATGTCTAGAAAGCCTACATATATATAAAATATAAGCACTATCCAAGATTGGACTTGAAAAAAGAAGAGGAGATTAACTAGATGTGAACTCTAGTCAATTTTTGAGTTCAAATTATTTACAATTTTATTTAAATATCTCCTTCTTTCTTTATCTTAAAAGAAACCTTATTTTTGGAATGTGAAAAGTGGTGGACTGATATTATTTTAAATTCAAGTCATCATACATTAAAATCCATGCCAGTCCTCAATAATAAATTCATTTTATAATATTAAACAAAGTCTTTAATTCTTCAAATCTTTAAAAATTTACATGGCCTTTACTTTTGGCATATAATTGGAGGTGGTAGGCCCATGTTGACTTGTCAAACTTAATTTCATGAAAATAATGCCTTAAATCATAATACAACTCCATCTTGACAGTGATTTTAAGTTCTTTAATGTCTCTATCTTGCATGAAAAGCATGGGAGATGCATGAAACTAGTCAAGCTAGTCAACTGAAGAGATGTGGACTCAAAGACTAGTCAACTTCCACTTGAACTCAACTTGCATGAAGTGGCACTTATGTATTGAGTTAATAATTTTATTTACATATGAAAAATATATATGGCACATGGGAAACTCCATTTCAACTCAAATATATACATTTAAACTCCAACCTTCATTTAATTGATTAATTAAAAAGGTTTATTAAGCCAACTTCTATCACATAGAAGCCTTCTAGAATCTTAAAAATATAAAGAGATGATTATTTACTCATTTTTAAATATTTTATAACACCATTATATACCTGAAAAACTCACACAAGGGTTAGAAACAACCAAAATCTTGAATTTTACTCTTAGAGGCTTCATCTTGCTTAAGCTTGCTCTCTTCTTGACTGTGTTTTGAGAGGCTCAGGTATATGTAAAAATATAAAGTACCTCAACTTCTCCAATGGTATTAAAATAATTATTTATGATTAATCAACTCATGGTGATGATGAATACCAAATTTTTAGTCAAAACTCCACCTTTAGATGCCATAAACCTCATATTTTCTAAAAAAAATGCCCCTTTTACATGGAATGTGTGCATACTTTAATGTATTTTTCCATATTTATAGATTTTATTTAATGGATAATGGATTTTTTATAGATAAAATTAATATTAAATTATTAAAATGATCTATTTAAACTTGGTTTCCATAAAAAACCTTAAAAAATGCAAATTTTCCTTAAAACATGCTAAACTAGGCCCTTTTGAAAGCTTGGAAGCACCAAGATTTGCCAAATAATGGATATTTTTGGAAAATTTATTTTGGAAAAATATGAGAAAATATGAGAAAATATATTAAATGATTAAAAATATCCAAAAATGGAATCTTGAAAAAATTCATTTTCTCTCTCCAACCCTACACTCTTCTTAAAAGCCTATTAATTTATAGATTTGACTATATTTTTTTCCTCACTCTGTTAGAACATTAAATTAATTAAAAATATCTTAAATATTAAATGGAGAGATATATTAAGTCTCTAATATTTTGTAACAACTTGAATTTTTATGAAATTATTCCCAAGCGAGGAGGAATTGAGCAAAAACCCATTGCCTTTCTGGTTATAATGCTACAAAAATTGGCCTATCTTAAACCTAATTGTACATGAGCATGAAAAATATAATTAAAAAACTACCTAATCAATGAGGAATACCAATAATTATATTTTTCACACCCAAAAATTCATACCTTTACCTTTCTCTAGATGACTGTACCATCATCAAACCTACAAGCGAGCCTCTATGTGAAAACTACAAGGAGTGCTTGTATGAAATGGTTTTCAGATATTTTTGCCTAAAAATTTCATAAATTTTTATTTTAATATTTTTAATAACCTTTTATTTATTTTCCCTTCCCTTGATATAAATAATCCTTACTGATCCATACTTCTCTTCCTGAAAGTAAAAAAAATAGCTTATGTTTAGCTTTTTAAAAAGAATTCCGATGTGGTAAGATAATGCATGATATGGATTTAAAATAATATATTTCATGTTAATATATAAATTTTTGAATTTTACACAGTCTGGAGGATTAATTTTGGCACATGTGGTTCCAAAATAAGCTTTTTTGGCTTAAAAATTGCATTAAATTACCTTTTTCAGCCATGAAACTTTAGGATAAGGATAAAGTTATATTTTTAATATAAATAAAGGAATTTGGAATAATTTAATGAAATTTTTAAATAAATTTTACATTTTAAATACCCAAAATCAAGACTTTTTAGACCAAAACATACTAGTTTGATTAGCTTGCAGATGCTATTGATCACTTCTAAAAATTTTAAATTGCGGGGGTTGGAATTTAGCTTTGACAAGCCAAATTACCAATACTTTATCCACATCATCTAGTATTAATTTTTATTTAAACTTGAGTTCTTTTGAAACTCTACTCTATCTCCAAATATACATCTTTTTCATTATGTAGAACACTCTTATAGATGTCTTTCAACAAATGCTTTAGATTTCTTATGATAGTCCTGTCAACACAGTCTTTGAAATTTTAATAACAAGTAATGCTTCCAAATTATTAATATTATCAATACATGTCATATCATTTACAAAACATTCACCATATAGAGATATAATAAAATCATTCTAATGTATCAACTTTTATTATTTGTGGGCATAGAAACATTAATTGCCCTACCTAAAAATACAGAGTACAGAGTTATCCTATTCTTCTTTCATGAATGATAATCCATATCTCTACTTCCTTAAATTTCTAAAAACTGTCTATCTATGAAAAAAACAACCCTCTCCCTTCCTACATACCATCTAGACTCTAAAATAAGACTTACATAACTATTTCTTGATCAAGAACTTCTAATAACCTCTACACCCACATAGGGTGGAGGATTCCATCACTACAAACTCCTAACTTAAATTTTGATTATTAAATAATAACCATATTATGACCCTTATTGATACCATAAAGGTTTATTACACCATTAGTTCATCAATTACATATCATCAATACTCATTTAGACCAACTAATACATCATGAAGATTTGAAAATCTCTTTTGGTAGGAAAACTAACATTGAAATCAAATTCAAATTCAAATGACAAACATGACTCTAAGACACATCTTAGACCAACTATGAGAATTCCTAAGATTTCCCTACATCAATTCCCCCACTAAAACTAAGAATGGTGCCAAGAGTGGAGAACATGTTTGAAAAACATGCCCAAACTATAATTTGGAGATGATAAATACTAAATAAGTTTGGATAACATGCTTCTAAAACATACCCCCATTAAATATGAAAACTATGCCAAGTGTGGGGATATGTATCCAACACATGCCCCCACTATAATCTATAGATGTTGAATACTGCATAAGTGTGGATAACAAGATTCCAATGTATGCCCCCATTAGTATGACACCATTGAGGTGAGTTAATAATATAAATTAGTAGTTACGTCACCTATAAAGGATAATAAAATTTTATAATCTATGAATGGAACCATGTAGCATATAAAAAAAATATGTCTTGTTAGATATAAAATTGAAGCACATATTATAATGTGTTCACATGAAGGCCTAAGATGCATGATAAATATCATGGAAATGTCTATATAGTAATATCAAAATCTCAATAAGCAAATCAAGTGCACACATAATAGCACTCAAAATCAAGTCACCATAAAACGTGCCTAAGAGACCATAAATAAGGAAAATGTTCAAGTATTTCCCAATAAAAAGGGCATTACTTAGTCAAATGTCAACAAAATAAAGAGTGATATATTAAACTACTGATAAAATAATCAATGACATATTTAAATGTCAAAGAAAATAAACATAGGCATGTGGGCTAAAAACAAAGGAAAATATTCAAATTATTGAACAAGCAATCAATATTAAGGCAAGACACTAAGGGAAGTTCATAAAGGAAAAAAATAAATAACCATCATAAACATATCATAGTATCCCATGGAATAAATGTGTCAGTAAAAAGTTTCAAGTGCATGGCATATCAATTACCTTGTATAAGGTATAATCATAGATAAAGGCATGTGTAAGTACATAAGAAATCAAAAATGATAATGAAAGGGGATGATCAAACCATATAACCTATGAGTCTCAATATTAAAAAAAATGGATGCCCCCAATGTCCACATGACATGAGTAGAGAAAAGTCTCAACATATGAAATATGAATAGATCATGTATCTGTGTATGCTTATATTGCACTTAAATAAAAGTTTGAGACACATTTATGTATAAGTAATTGGTATGATGTACATTAACATGGAACTAACACATAGATGCCAAGGAGCCAATTATAACATGTTTATGATGAAAATAGTTTTTTATTTTTGAATGTTTTTTTATTTTGTTGGTATTTTTGGAATATTTTAAGAGTTTAATATAATATATTTATGCAAGTGCATAATGTTCATTGGGATTTTTAAAGGTTTTACTTTAATTTTAGCAAGGTAATATACACTTTTTGCCAACTTTTATATAACTATGAATGGTCCCAACCAATTTGTTTTGAAATTTCCTTTCTTATCATTTTCTATATTGGTATTATTTTGATTTTATTCTAGTACTAAGTTACCCACATCAAAGTCACATGGCTAAACCTTTTTAATATATGCTTGTTTTATATGATCCTAATAGACATTTAAGTCCTTAAAAACCTATGTTCATTTTGAACTCAATTTCTGTAACTGATGCAATCATTTTTCACATTATTCATTATCTTTTGATGATGTCTTTAAGAGAAACACTCGAAGAAGGTATCTTGAGTTCAATCAATAAGATGGAATCTGTACCATAGACCAAAGAGTAAGCTATAGCCTAAGGAGGTTTACATACATTAGTTAGATATTTGCATAGGGCATATACCATTTATTAGTGCCAACCAATGTTGTATCATTCAATTATTTTGCTGAGTATTTTGATAATTATCTTATTGGTTGCCTCTTCTTAGCCATTACACTATGGGTGATAAGGTGTATAAAAGATATAATTAATCTTGTATTTAATATAAAATAATTTTAACATATTGAATTTAAATGGTGATCCATTATAAAAAATAAGAGATGAATATATGACAAAATGAGAAATAATATTGGTCATCAAAAACCTACATATGCCATGTTATGGTAAACTCAAGTGGAATTGCTTCCACCCATTTTGTAAAATATTATGTATCTATGATGAATGAATGTGTATCCACAAACATATACCATATTTACCTTTCCAATTAAGTCAAAACTCCATAAGGAAAAAGGCCATGGTGAAAAAATTGGTTGTAACTCATGTGATAATGCATAATTCAAATTGATGTATTTTTGGCATTGTAAACATAGTTTTTAATGTTTGATACATTATTGATCAATTGTAGGACTATAATAGCCTTGGCATAATAGTTTTTGAGACATTAAATGTTTTCTAAAATTCCCACCACAATCGTTGTCATGCATTTCTAAGAGTTTAGTGTGGGATTCTTCTTTGTTTAAGCATTGAAATAATTATCCATCAAAACTTCATTTGAACAAATCATTTATAATAATAACATAAAAGAGTACTTCACGTTATAATTTTTATTTATCATTTCATGTTAAATGGTCTAGTATATAGGCTTGATATATAAAATTATAAATATAATTATACCATTATATGTTTATATTACTATGAATAACAACAAGAATAGCAAAGGCATTCATTTTATCAGAATCAATGAAAGGATTTGATAAATTTTGTATGATAAAGTCTATATGATGATCATTAATATCAAAATTCATCAAGGACTTTGCACTTTCCATATCATATACATGGAGGTTATATTTATGTGGAATGCTTTCAATAGAACATGTGTCAAATGTCTTTGTGACTTTATCTACCATTTCATTGTATGGTATAAGATGTTCTTCTTTGGTTTGGTAATTATTAGTAATCTGATTAATAACAAATCAAGAATCACTAATAATTTGTATGTTTCTTATATTACCTTTATGTGCTATGGATAATCTAATGATTAAGGACTCATAGTCAAATATATTTGTTGTGCAAGAAAAGGATAATTTATAAGATAAAGGCACATATTCACCCTCAGTGGTAAAAATACAATACCAACACCCATCCCTATTATACATTTTGATCCATTAAAGAACATTTTTTGTGGATTGGAAGATATATTATATACCTTGAAATCATCATGAAAATCTTCATTGAGAAAAAATTAATCTAGTAAAGGATCCATATCTAATTTGTCTTCTATGACTTGACCTTTTATTAACTTTTGGGATGTAAATATTAGGTCAAACTCAATAATCTGCATCACCCATTTTACAATGTGGCTGGTTAGGTGTGTTTAATTTATAAGGAACCTTAATGCATCTTATTTAATTATAACATGAACCTTATTATTGAGAAAAAATGTTGTATCCTTTGAGTAACAAAAATGAAGGATAAACATAGTTTTTCCATTTATGTATATTTTAATTCATAATTGACTAGCTAATGATTGATTTAATAGATTGCATACTCTTTATGATTATCATCAAATTGTGCTAATAGGGCCCCTAGGTCATGCATTTCATGAGAAATATTTTGAAAATATAATCAAAAGAGTTAATTAAGGCCTAAATGATTAGGGAATTTTGGTGTTTCAACATATGGAAAGGTCCAAGTCTAATGAAGTCACATTTCAAGACCTAATGCTACAGACATTCAATCACCACATACATGCATAATTGACAAAATTGAATAGTATCTAGCTTTGAGTTAGAATGAAAAGTGGTATAAAATGAGAATTAGGTTGTATAAAATCATGAATAAGATTCCCATAATGAATTGGAAACATTGGGAGGAGGAAAATATACTAATGCAAATCCATTCTTAGGCTTAACCAAGAACTCAACCCTAATGAAGACCTACAGGCAAAATTATCAAGCCTAAGTGTTATGAATCTTGTGTATATGTTAAATGGTGAAGAAGTTGCTTGTTAAATACAATAGATGAATGAGGTTTATGGGTCAGATAATAATATAATTCATGAATTCCATAAATGGAGTTTAGATAAATACACACATGTATAACAATGACATAACCATGCAAACAAAATATTCTTGAAGATTCAGTCAAGAAACTTAGTGAAAGTTATATAGGTATTTGTATAAGAATGATATAAGATTTCATGTTTTTAAAGTAAAGTTTAATTTTGTAAGATTAAAGTGTCTTTAAAAATTTTAGAAAAGATCATAGAAGTACTACAAGCTCATCTCAAACCATCAAAAGTGGTAAAAAGAGTAAACACAATCAACACAATCAGGACAATGTAGCAAATACATCAATAAATCTTGCTAAGAGAAATAAGTTGAAGCATAAACATTTTCACAAGGATGTGAAGACCTATTCAAATACATCATATAATTAAAATTATCCATTGAAGACCAAGAAGCTAAGAAAGGCACCTACAATTAGTCTATGTACCATGAGGCTTAATTGAGCATAGTGTTAAACACCTCAAATGGATTTCTCAGAGCTAATGTGGATTGTCAACGGGCATAAGGGAGTGGTATATATACTCAAAATGTTGACACAACTTTTAGAAAGTTTGAGTTAGATTTAAAAGGACCAAATTTAGAAACTAGGGTCAAGAAAATGGTTTTGATCATAAACCCTAAGCCTTAGTCAAATATGTTACAAAAGATTTTTTAGGGTAGAAATGATGATGAATATCATTGCAGAATTTAAATAAGGATGTTGTATACTTACCTGAGGTGTTAGAATACATAACCAAACTTTAAAGTGCCATTCCAACTCAATTTCTCCTCTAAACCTCATAGATACATTCTTCTTAGTCAGAGAGGAATTTTTTTTTACTAAAATCTCACATGAAAATATGCATGGTAGGGAATGATCTTAGGGGGATTTAATTATGTATATACCCTTGTATGTTATACTATAATAAGTTCATGAAAATCCCTAGCCTTTATTAACAATTTTTAAGAAGTTGAGCCACTAACAAGTTGTCTAAACCTTTTAAGGAGTTTGACTAGAGAGATAAGGTGAAATTTCACATCAAATGCATATTTTTGACTTTGGAACCTATCAGAAAACATTCTAGACTCCCTAAAGTTCCTCATCATTAAATTAGCTGTACTTATAACTATATAGATTGTAATAAATATGTTTTTCAAGGTTTTAACGTCAAATTTAGGGGTTTTGAACCACTAAACACAAAAAAATGATTGGATAGGTTGTCTAGGTTTGTCTTATACACCCTTAGGTAAAAAAATTCATTCATATTCCCCTAGAATTCTTCATACCAAATTATAATTGAAAGTTAGTTTAGATGTGCAATTGAAGAAGGAGCTTGTCAATGGTCATTTTATGGTTTATCCACCTACACAATGATAAAAACCTTGAAATTTGACATGGATCATGGTCAGGGGCCTGGTAAAGTGAATCAAACATTTGTTGGTTTCACATTTGTGTGAGGATTGTGAATTAAGATCTCTATATTCTAGGCCTATAAGCATAATTTAAGCCTAATTAGATGAGAAAAAAATGGAGTAAGTGTACTTATACTCCATGTCTAGTCATGAAACTTTGCACATAGATGAAAATTCATAATGGGTACTCTAAATTGTTCCTAGTTTTATAAAATATTTTAGATAATGAGCTTTAGTTGTTTTGAGGGCAATAAGGAATTAGGAGAAAATACAAGCTATAAGTGCAAAATTAGATATTTTGAAGTGTTTTATGGATTCAAGCAACTTATTTAAAGTTTTATATGACATAAAGAGGCCATACATGGATGGATATTATTTTTTTGAAGGTAAAAGTTTTCACCTTTTATGCCAAATTGGAGGAGTTAAATTTATCAAATCATTAAATCAATACATAAATATCTTCAATAACCTTTGTCAAGGAGATATATTATTTTATATGCCACTTAGAGAGTAATAAATATTCAATATTTAGTTTAAATAATGATTCAAGTATCTTAAGGAGTCTTCAACAACCTTAGGGAGACCTTTCCTCTCTTCTATGCCAAGTGAAGTCAAAAAAGTCAAAGAAGCTTTAAGATCCTTTGAACATGCCCAACAAAATGGAGAGACATAATAAATTATTCAACAGAAATATTTAATTAAAGACTTTATTAGGACTCAAATACCTATTTTCATGGAGAAGACTTCTTCATCAAAGAGAACATGCAAACAAGGATATCGGTGTATGCAAGCAAGGATATAGGAATATGTATTGGTCAAAATATAGGAATAAATGCCCATGAAATCTTCAAACCTTAAAAACAAGTCTAACTATACCTTATACACAATTTTGGAAAGGAAAGAGAGAGAAAATTTATAAGTTACTATGTAGGGATTGAAGGATGTGATGGAAGGTGAGTCACCCTTAGTTTTGGGTTACTTTGTATCCTCTCTCCTACTATTTATTATATTTATATATTATTTTATAGGATAAATATATCACATTATGCTTTAGATATGCATAAATTCTCTCAAATAAATTTATTGCACCTTTTGATGTAATAAGAAACTAGTTTCCTACAGTTTTAGGTTGTGTGAAGTGTGTGTGTGATTTTCATTGAGATTACCTAGTGAGTTAGTAGATTTAATATGTTAATGTCTAGTTTTTGTACCTTTATAAAACATATGTGAGTTTATATAGGTCATATTAAGTGTCTAATTTCAATTTCAATCAAAATTTGGAAGTGAATTCAATAAACTTTTATTCCTTTTATAGCATTACTAAGACCTTTGTGTGAAACACTTTTCTACAATCCATAGACCTGAAGTGAATTAAATGTGTGTAGGATGATTTTATATATAATAGTATCAATTATAGGAATAAGTGATAACAAACATTAGTGCATCACCTCTCTCTCAAATTTTCATGTTAGTTTCAGTTATAACACTATCCCTTCACCCTTTTCCTTAGTCAAGAAATTAGTAGTCAGTAAGATTAGAATAAACCTAAGTGAGTGCATCATGGGATACAAAAATATATCTATAAATTATCCTAGAATAAAATTCACCCACATGTTGGAAATATTACATTATTTTAATAGGAATAGTAAGAGGCACACCTTCTCATAAGGGTTGCACTCCTGATTGAATATAGTTTTTAGCATGCCCAGTGGGATCTTTTTTCCTTACATAACTGAAGTTTGGATTTGGGGAAAGACATTTTTAGTAGTACATAACATTAATCATTATTGAAATAGGATATTCTTTGAGTTGTATAATTATTACTAGTAGATGAGCATCAATTTCATGCCAAATATCACTACAAGTTCTTCAAGCAAAGATATTCCTTTTGAATTTTTTCAATTACCTTCACATTACAATAAAATAAAAATGTTCATAAAAAAAAATATTTATCTTAGGAGATTATTTCAATCCGCAAATCCACATATTTTGCAAGATAATTAAATCCCCACTATCAACATGGCTACCCATAAGAACCAGGTGTTTGTCTCTTTCAATAGAGGAATCCCTCTAAATCATGCTCAATGTGATGATATCCCATCCTTAAATATTAAAAGATACCTTACTTCTTAGGATAGGATAAAACCACAGCTATTGAAAATATTAAATATGTATCTAATCTATTTTCTATTCATAATGTTGTCTAAGAAAATGTTGCTATCAGTTTACTTGTTGCATCCTTCAAGGGAAAGGCATTGAAATGGTATAGAAACCTTCCTTTGAGATCTATTTCTTCTTAGGATGACTTAGGTGCAGATTTTTGTAGGAAATTCGAGGATAAATTAGATAATGTATCCCTTATTGAGATTCTCACTACCATTAAGAGGGCACCCCATGAGTTTATGACTAATTTCAACCTTACATTTTAGAAGGCATGGATTAGGATACATCTTATGATATGGCCATCTCTTGAATATGCCTTCTTGTATTTCTTAAGAGCTTTAAATTTTGATATCTCTATCATGATTTAGTCTATGGCTAGAAATACACTTCAAGATGCCTATGAAATTTCCATTAGAGAATAAAATAACTTAATTTAGGTCAACAAGCTTATACCTAGGCCTCTAATGACAATTTGTTTTAGAAACACAACCTATTCTATTCCCTCAAGCTCCATCAATGGCTCTAATCCCAAACCCTCAAGCTTAAATTACATCCCCTTCTAGTCACTCTAGTGAGCTTGGTGAACTAAAGGGTATGTTACAATATTTTGGTAATGAAATAGTCTATCTAAAAGGGAAATTGTATCAATCTAGTAGGCCATATCAAGTACCTAATCATCCCACCTATCAGCCATTTAGAGAGAAAAGACATCACTACCAAGGCTTTAGAGATAATAGACCTTTATACCAAGATCAAGGATGTATTACACACATCAAGCCTTATGTTGCATGTGATCCCAATGCTCTTTCTAAATATAAGGCCATTGTACCTATACCAATATGAAAAAAATTGATGTAAGAGTTAGTTTGGTATCCTTATAATCCAAATTATATTCATAATCAAGTTTTAGTAGTTCAAATTATGGAAATTCCTCAAATGACCTAAGAAGAAGCTTACCTTCAAGGAATTCAACATAGTGAGGATATGGTACAATAAGGAAAAGTTTACCATGGACAATGGAAACCTGATGCAACCTTCTTAAACTAGAAAATTGATGATCATGTGGCTTTAAATCAGGTTGGTCAATCTAGTACCTCAAATAATATGGTTGCGTCTATCAAAAGATCCAAGAAAAGGGCTATTGATGAAATTTAAGAAGTGGGTCATATTCCAAATATTAAAAATATTATTTTTAAAGGTACTAATGATCATATTACTATCTATTCACCTAAAAAAAATTAGAATGTGGAAGTAAACGAAACTCACCAAGTACCTAAAATACAAAATCATTTAGATGCTCTACGATTGAAACCAAAGATGGTGGATATCCTTTCATTATAGTTAACCACATAGAGAACTAAAATATTAGCATGAGTATGTGGGATTATTTGAAAATCCTAAGACAAAATTACATCCTTATTCAATATCTTTCAACCCTCAATTTGTCTATAAAACCAATAGAGAAGGAATGTGTGGTTTTATAAAATTTAGACTAGTAAATGAAACAAGTATAACAGGTACATAAAGAGGTAAAAGTGAATAAATATAATGTAAAACTAAGTAATACAACTCCTTTATATCTCTCCTTAATTATTGTCAAAATTATAGTTTATAATTTATGGTTAATAGTGTAGCAAGTAATATGATGATGGCTAAGTAGACTGTAGATAAATTGCATTTGATGTATGATCCAAACACTAAGGATGTATTATAGATTAGTGGTTGTCTAACCAAGATAGTATGCATGATAAATAACCTGAAAGTAACACTACATGCATGCCTAAATGTGACCATTAAATAAGATGTAGTGGTGGTGGACCTTCCTCCTTATTTTCCATGCGTTTATCATGAGACTTCATATCAAATATAGGTGGTTATATTTTAAATTATTAGACTTATATCATGTTCATAATAAGTTATGGAACCAAGTTTAAAATTCACTATGAATTTACTACACATTTTCATTTGGAACCATACATGCCTAGTGTTGTGAATGCTTACTATGTCATCTCTAATATGGTAGAAAAAACTAATTAAGTAGAAGCCAACTTGCCTCATTAGGGAGTTCCTAATTTTTTTATTGATGAATGATCTTATAACCTACATGATCATGATTATTATAATATGATAGATTAATAAGGACTTGATGTCTATTATCTATGTGATAATGGTACATAAATTCCATCTCTTATCAAGGAAAATGAATCAAAGGATGGTTTATGACAACTCAACTTTAATGGTTCAAATAAGAAAGATGGTACAAGTGCTGGTATGACACTCATCTCACCCTCCAAAAAAAGGTATTATTCTAATGTAAAGTTTCATTTTTGATAGTTTAATAATGTAAAAGAGTATGAAACTCTAGTCCATGATTTTTAAAGGGATAAAAAGACTTGAATCATCCTCTTACAATCTTTTGGTGATAGTGAACTTTTAGTTCACCAAGTGAGGGATGAATGTATGTAAAAATTATTTTATAAGGTCTTATAAACATAGAGTTTGGAATCTCCTTGAGGACCTTGATGATTTCGATATCTAAGAAGTGCCTAGAGAGATAAAAAATCATGTATGTATGTATGTATGTATGTATGTATATATATATATATATATATATATATATATATATATGTATATATATAGGATTTAATAAGAGCTCAATTTGATATATGACAAAAATTGGTCACATATCAAGATTTTGGAAAGGATTTCTATTCATGAAAATAATGAGAATTGGTAAGTTCTTGAAGATGATGACTAGATTATTCAAGTTTTACAAGAGGAAGCTAAATTCTCTTCTATAAATAAATTAAATCTGTTGTCATATTATGATGATTAGAAAGTCCAACTCATGTCCAATAAGCTAAGGGCCTTATCACAATTGAGAAAATATTTAGTAGAGATGATGAGTTGAGGAGAGATAAGTATTTAGTGTCTATCAAAGAAGAACGTTATGCTAGCATTTAGATATCTAATAAGAAGATTCTCAAACATTGTAAAATATGCTCTCCATCTCAAAAAGAGTCATTTGTTGATTTTTTTGTATGGGAGTGCAATGATTTGAAGGGGTTTGATCCTATATTAGCTAAACAAACCATTAAGATAGAGGTTGATACAAAACCAATAAGACAAATAAAAATACCAATCAATAATAAGTTTGAGCCTTTGACGAGATCATAACTTCATAAGTTTATTGAATCAACCATCATATTCCCCATCAACCATTCTACTTGGGTGACTATCCTTGTTCCCATGAGGAATAAGAATTGAGAGATTATAATTTATGTGGATTTACATGAATTCAATAAGGATTCACTAAAATGTCATTATCCATTGCCATTAATGTAATAAATATTGTAACTAGTAGTTAGTTTAGAAAGCTTCTCACTATTGGATGGTTATCATGGATATAACTAGATACTTATTAAGGAAGAAGATTAGTTTAAAATGACATTAAATACCAAGTGGATAACCTTTACTTATAATAAAATGCCATTAGAATTTTCCAATGCAAGAGAAACACTCCAAAAAGCCATGGCTATGGCATTTGAAGGTTTAATCAATAGGGTTGTTCTTGTATATTTGGATGTTGTTACTATATTTTAAAAGAATGGAAGTGAGAGCATGGTTCATCTCTAGGATGTGTTTGAGATTTGTAGACAATATGGGGTGTCACTTAACCCCAAAAATTTTATGTTTTTAGTAGATGAAGTTAATCTACTTGATCATGTTATTTCTAAACATGGTTTGAGCATTGATCTTGAAAGGATAGATTCCATTATTGCATTATCTTTGCCTAAGCATAAGAAGGCTTTTAAAATTTTTATTAAAAAATAAAGTTCTTAAGAAGGTACATATATGATTTTTAAACTTTTTCAAATCCAATTACATCCATGTTTAAGAAAAATTAGAGGTTCACTTGGACTAAGGAGGGAATGAGGAGTTTTAAAGAGATCAAATAAGTAATAGCTAGTGTTCTGAGTCTCATCAATCCCAAATTTTCAAGGTTTTATCTTGTATGCAGATGTTAATTTGTAAACAAATTTATGGAAACTAATGCAACAGAATAAAAAATACTTGGATCATCCCATGGCATTCTTCAATAATGGCTTGGAATAATATGAGACAAGGTACACCTATGTAGTGAAACATGTACTTTCAATGATTAGATGTCTCAAGAAATTTAGTCACTTTCTATCTAATGGTTTATCATCCTAGCATGAATGAGTTCTTGTTTAATAAGGGCATAAGTGATAAGAGAGCATGTTGGATAAAAAGAGTGATGGAGTATGATGTTGAGATAAATGTGACTAAGCTGATTAAAGGCAAAGGATTGTGTAAACACTTATCCCAAGACTTGAATGAAAATAAGGAGATAGTTCTAGTCTTGAATCATGAAAAAATTACAACTAATCATACATAATCACCAAGCTAGTTTAATGACATGGTAAGGTACCTTC
The DNA here is from genome assembly GCA_037957365.1 of Torreya grandis. NCBI lineage: Eukaryota > Viridiplantae > Streptophyta > Pinopsida > Cupressales > Taxaceae > Torreya > Torreya grandis. Next base: position 97,480 of record JARHVA010004979.1, read on the forward strand.
AAGATGGTATGTATCCTCCAAGATTATGTGCATCAAGGAGAAAGTATTTTAGAATTTAATCCATTGCTTTTCTCCTTGTTGATGGAGTGTTTTTGAACAAGGATATCAATGGTATGTTGTTAAGGTCCATAGATCTAAGGCAAGTTGAAAGATTAATTGAATAATTTCATAATGTATAAGGTGGAGACAACTTATCAGTAAGGTAAATAACCCTCAAGATCATGAGGGGTGGGTATTATTTATAAAACATTTTTAGAGATTGCCATGATTGGGTAAGGAAGTGCAAGAAACTTGCACTATTTACATGAAAAGAAAGACTTGTTGCCTTACATATTCAACATGTTTTAGTGAATCAACCCTTTATATAATGGGGTTTGGAATTAATTGGACTCATCAATCCACCTTTAACCTTAGGCCATAAGTATATCCTTACTACCACATATTACTACACTATATGGATGGAAGTAGTGGCTTTCAAGGAAGTAAATGAATCCAGTGTGTTAGACTTCTATGAAGGTTTTCTTAAAAGGTATAGTGTTCCTTCCACTATCACTTCAGATAATGTTATGGCCTTTATGGAAGATAAGATTAGTTAATGGGTTGTCTAACATGGTGTATAGGTCAACACTTCATCAAATTATTACCCACAAGGTAGTGACCTTACTGAGTCCACCAATAAGAACATGTTAAAGATAATAAGGAGGACCATTGAGGATAATTAGAGGATATGGAATTTGAATCTTAAGTTATCTCTATGGGTTTATAGAATCACCTTTAAAATGTTAATATTTAATTCAACCTATAAGATTGTATATGGAAGATAAGCAAGGTTGCCAATCTCACTTGAGCTCCCTGATTTAGAACTAATTTATCAACTAGAGTTGTTAGAGAATGAACCTATGGAGGTGAGATATGCTAATCTTATAGATATGTAATAAGTTATAAATTATTCCATGTTGGCCAATGAGATGCATCAAGTACAAGTGGAGATAACTTTTGATACAGGAACATCTTCAAGGAGTTTCAAGGAAGGTGACTTGGATCTCAAGTGGGATGATGATAAAGATAAACTAGGAAGGCATATCAAGTTTGAATCACTATGGAATGGACCTTACATAGTATCCAACTACAAGTCCCATAATGCCTTCCAACTCGTCAAGATGAATGCTAAAGAGTTCTCAATCCTAGTTAATGGGATACATCTAAAACATTATTACTCCAAGTGTTTTATATCATATTAGGTTACTTATATTTTATTTTCAATAAGTTCTTGTGACACATTAAGTGTCTTTTTAGTTAGTTTACTTGTTTTTGTATGTTTATTTCTTTGTTTTTGGAAGGAAAATACTTGTCTTGTCTTAAGTCAAGAGTTGTAGTAATTATTAGGGTCTAATCATGTTTATTTTAGATTGTGAGATATACTCCATGAGCACAAAAGAGTTTCAAATTTACTGGTTTATAAGTATATCAGGCATGCTTCCTAGCCAAGTCACCAAAATGTTGACAATTTTGACCTCTCAAGTCAAATCATCACCCTTATATTTTGAAACTTTGCTTGTCATGCTTGTTTAGCTTAATGGTAATTTTTTGGTCTTTTAATGTCCTTAGAATGGTCACTTCAAACCTTGATTACTATATTTTAAGGTAGATTTGATAGATATAAGTTTTTATTCATCATAAATATGTACATGTCTAGTCACTTCATGACTTGTTTCATGTTGTTTCATGTGATGAAATGAGTTTAGGGTGTCTTAATATGCCTCATAGTATGTGTCAAGGTCATGTCATGATTTTCAAATGATGAAACGGGTTGGTGATATTCTTGTCTAACATCATAACCCATCTGTGTTACATTCTAGATTATTTGAAGGCTTCTAGATAAGGTTGTTCAAGGTAATGGTATTAAATTATTTCAATAAGGTTGATATGCATAATGATACAAATATTTATAGACATTTAAAGGTCTTATGAACACCTTTTTATCATTTCCATTAGTTTTCTTAAGTTATGGCATTTGTAGTGCTAAAAGGGGTTATTTTAAAGCATTCATATAATTTTCTAAGGGATGCTTGACCTTAAAGTAGATTTAGGACCTCATTTATCCTCCTCAAATTCAAATCCATAGTTTTGAAGAACTTTTAGTTTTTGAAATGAAGAAAACCTTCTTTTCTCTCTTATTAGCTTCTTTGGTAGCTCAAGGAAGGTCAACATTTTTTGCTTGGTAAAACTAGGAGATAAGGTCAAGTAAAAATATATTAGAAAATGATAGGGACTATAATTAATTTCAATTTTATGGAATTAGTGTTCATATTCATTTCCCCATGTTTATGAACAATCATTAAGAGTGTAAAGGAGGTCACTATGTCCTATTCATCTAGAGAAGGTCTATGTTTGCCTTTGTTTCTTCACTTCAGAACTCGATGGAGAAAAATGGTTGTCATGGGGTGATTTAACAGTCAAATAATACCTCTTATATTCTTAATTCATTAGGTAACTCATTCTAAAGAGGTACTTATGGAAAAAAACTAAAATCTTATGGTAGTTCCAAATGAACAAGGTAATAGTCAATATGATAAAAGAGGTGTAACATAAGAGATATGAAGATAATGATTAAGTTTTTAAAAAGAATAAAGTGGTTTCTCAACACCATATAATAATATTAAATAATACTAGTGTTACTCATAAGAACAAAATATTAAATTAGGCCTTATATGTCTAAATTCCATATTCAGACCTATAAATCATGATCAAAGGATTTTTTTAAGGGTGGTGTGAGAACAAAGGAATTTGTGGAAATAATATTAGTAAAACATCCTAACCTAATAATAGAGATTAGGTTAATTCATATACTTTCAATAAATAACTTAGATATATTCGTGGAGTTTCTTAAGAAACATGAAGATGATGTCAAGAATAAATATAACAATAGACTAGGAGGTTGTAGTAGAGGTATAAGGGAGCATTTTTTTATTGAAAGGATTTCACCTTATTATGTTATACCATTAAAGGTAACTAAGATCAAGAATTTAAAGTGTTTGTAATAGTCAGCCACTTAACAGGTTACCAAACAAATCTCATCTTAAGGTTCTTGAGGCATATTTTAGCATTATTTAAGGTTTATTTGTAGAGATTACGGTAATAAGGTTTATTTATAAGCCTTGGGGTTGTATAGTCACTATTAAAAAACATGCCAAGATTCATCAAGAATGATATGAGGATTTCTTGCTATCTTATACCTTATATCACCAAAAAAGAGTCTATTTGTACATTTGGAGAAATTAAAGTTGTTTAGTAGTGTTTAAGGTAAATGTCATTTTTTTGTTTCATGCTAATCAAGATTTTTCATATTAAGTTAATAATTATCAAAGATAATGCAAGGTGATTTAGTATCAATGAAATTCTTAATACACATTTGTCATTTGGTCAACCTCATCATACCTTCTTTTGTTTGTACAAAGGTAAAAATGACCAAATAGTCATTTACATATAGGTTGTGAATAAAGTCATCTAATATCATATTTTGGTACTGAGTTATTCTTTTGTTTAAAAATTTTGAGGAGAGAAGAAACAATTAAAAGAGTGTCTAATGTTATTCTAGGATATAATGTAAATATTATCTTAGGAAAATGAGGCCTCCACAAACTCACACAAGGCCTAGAATATGATTAAATGTAGACTTTCAAGTCTGTAAACCTATTGGTCATGCATTTCATGAGAAATATTCTAAAAATATTTATAAAAAGAGGTAATTAAGGCCTTAATTATGAGGTGACTATGATTTTTCAACATATGGAAAGGTCCAAGACTGGGCAAGACCTAATGTTAGAGATATTCAATTGCCACGTAAAGGCAAAATTGGTAAACATGAATAATATATAACCTTGAGTTAACATGAAAAGGGGTATAAAAGGATAAGTAGGATGCATAAAATAATTATTAATATTCCCATACTAATTTGGAAACATTGGGAGGAGGAAACATTCCTCAATCAAAGCCATTCTCAAGCTTAACTAGGAACTAGACGCTAATGAAGACCTACAAGAAGAATTACCAAGCCTAAGTGTCTTGAACCCTTTGTATGTGTTAAATGGTGAAGAAGTTTCTTGTTAAATATAATATATAAGTTAGGGTTTTGGATCATATATCAATATATATCATGAATTCTCTAAATGGAGTTCATAGATATAGACACATGCATAACAATGATAGAACCATGCAAATGAAGGATTCTTAAAGGTTCAGTCAAGAAACTTAGTGAAAGTTACATAGGCCTGTGTATAATAATGATGGAAGATTACATGTTTTGAAATAAGAATTGAGTTTTGTAAGATTTAAGTGTTTAAAACATTATAGACAAGATATTATAAATACTACAAGCTCATCTCAAACATTCAAAAGTGGGAAAAAAGAGTAAACATAGTCAACACAATCAGGCCTATGTATCAAATACATCAATAAATATTGATAAGAGAAATAAGATGATTTGTAAACTCTTTCACAAGGATGTATATACCTATTAAAATCCTTAATACTATTCACTATATCCATTGAAGATAAAGAAATAAATAAAGATACCTACACGTGATATGTGTACCATGACAGTTGATTAAGCATAATGTCTAAGCAATCAAAAGGCTTTATCAAAGCCAATACAAGTTTTCAAGGGGTTTGAGTGAGTGATATACATACACACAAGTTTTATAGAGCTATAAGAAGGTCTCAATTAGAGTGAAAAGGATGAAATCTAATAGTTAGGGTCAAGAGCATGGTTTTGCTCACAACCATAATCCTCAAACAAAGATGTTATAGAGGATCTTGAGGGCATAAATGATGATGAAGATAATTGGAAAATGTCAATAAGGATGTTTTGGACCTCTATATGGTGTTATAACTTATAACCAAACTTCAAAGTGCCATTTCCAACTTAATTTTTCATTTAGACCTCATAGATGCATTTTTCATAGCCTGAGAGGCACAAAATTTTACTCAAATATTACATGAAAAGCTACATGGTGGGGAATTATATTATGGGAATTAAGTAACCCTATACCCTTGTAAACTCTAATGAAATAAGTTCATGAAAGTCCCTAACCTTTATGAATAATTTTTAAGAAGTTGAGCCACCAACAAGCTATATAAACCCGTCAAGGAGTTTGACTTGACAGATAAGGTGAAAATTTCCCTCAAATGCATGGTTTTTACCTTGTAACCTATCAAAAAACATTCCAAACTCCTTGAAGGTCCTCAGAATGATATTTTTTGTACTTACAACAATATGGATTGTACTAGATGTTATGTTTTTCAAGGTTTTGAGGTGGAATTTAGGGGTTTATAGAAATTGAACACAAAATAACCATTAGAGAGGTTGTCTTGGGTTGTCTTATGCACTCTTAAATCCAAAAATTCATTCATCTACCCTTGTAATTATTCATACCAACATGTATTTGAGAGGCAATTTGGAGGTGTCATTAAAGGAGTTTGCCAATGGTCATTACATGTTTTACTCACCTACATAAGGTTCCAGACCTTAAATTTTTATATGGAGTATGGCCATATGCCGAGTAAATTGAATCAAAAGTTTTTTTGGAGGTTTCACATTATTTGGATATCTATGAATCAATATATCTATCTTTTAGGCTTAAAGGCCTAATTGAGGCCTCACTAAAGGAGAAAGACAATGGAGTATGTGTACTTTCACTCCATCTCAAGTCATGAAAATTTTCATAGAGATGAAAAGGCCTAATAGGTACTCTAAATTGTGTTTGGTTTTCCAAGATAGTTTATGCAATATTATAGATAATAAGGTTTACTTATTTTGAGGGATATAAGGAATTGGAAGAAAATGCAAGCTATAAGTGCAAAATAAAATCTTTTAGAGTGTTTGATGGTTTTAAGTGACTTGTTTCAAGTCTGGTATGATATATAGAGTCCATCCATGGAGGTATATCATTTTACTTAATGAAAATTCAAGTTTTCACCTTTTACACCAAGTTGGAGGAGGAGTTTAAGTGGTCAAATCACCAAATAAATACATAAAGATCTTCAAAAATCTTTATCTAGGTGATATCTTATTTTTTAAACCACTTGGAAATCAAGAAGAATTAAGGAGTTAGTTGAAATAAGGATTCAAATGGCTGAAGGAGTCTTCAACAACCTTAAAGAAACCTTTCCTCTTTCTTATGCCAATTCAATTGGAAGAAGTCAAAAAATATTCAAGATCCCTCTAGTATCACAAAAAAAGTAGAGATAAATCATACATGAGTGAATATAAGGATTCAATTGAAGACTTTGTTTTTACTTGAAGACCTATTTTCATGAATAAGACTTCATCAAGGAGGACATGCGAGCAAGGATATAGTTGCATACAAGCAAGGATATATGCACATGTGTGGTCAAACTCTAGGAATGAATGCCCATGAATTATTAAAGACTTCAAAACAAGTATACATATACCTTCTATTCCATTTTAGAAAATAAAGAGATAAAATTTAGGAGTTACTATGTAAGGATTGAAGGATGTGATGGAAAGTGAGTCACCCCTAGTTTTGGTTACTTTATCTCGCCTCTTGTAGTCTTTATTCTATTTATATCTCCTTTTTTAGGAGTAATATATCAAATTATGATTTTAATATATTGAAATGTTATCAAAAAAAATTATTGGACCTTTTTAATCATACTAAGTTGGTTTCCTATGTTTTTAAGTTGTTGTGTGAAGTGTATGTGTGATTTCCATTAACATAACCTAGTGAACCAGTAGCTTTATTACGTTAATTTCTAGTTTTTGTACCTTTATATAACATATGTGAGTTTTTAAAAGTAATATTAAGTTTTAAGGTTAAATCTCAATCCAAATTTGGAAGTGAGTTAAAAAACCTTCATTCCTTCTATGCTAGGAGTGAGCATTGTTAAGACCTTTGTGTGAAATAGTGTTTTCAAAGCCATAAAACTGAAGTGAATTGAATGTGTGCAAGATAGTTTAATTTATAAGAGTTTAAATTACATGGATAATTGATAAAAGAACATTGGTGTGTCACTTATCTTTCAGGTTTTCATGTCATTTTCATTTTTAGCACTATCCCTTCACCCTTTCCCTTAGTCAAGAAATTAGTAGTCAGTAAGATTAGAATAAACTTAAGTGAGTTCATAAATCTAACCAACCCTATATCTAGATATTATATTTGAATCAAAGTCACCCAAAATTTTGAGAGATTCTATTATTTCAGTACGAGTGGGAAGAGGCACACCTTCTCACAAGGATTGCACTCTTCATTGACAAGAGTTGCATAAAAAAATGTACCCCAAAGAATTGTAAATGATATATTTAATTGATATATTAGGTTTATTTTGATTTATTTATATCATACTAATCCATCAATTAATAAAAATTTCTCATATCTAGTTGTATAATCTACAATCATGCCAATATTAGGTAATAGAAAATCATCTTTAGGACAATCCTTATTTAAAATGTATCATATCTTTTTTGATTTCTCTTAATGTTTCTTTGCCCTTAATGTGAATATGATCATGAAATTTTTTTGTATGATTATCATTTTACCATATATTTTTTGATTAATGTATATGCATTATTCAATAAAAAAAATCAAGGTAATCATTATAATAATGAATTTCACCATTGGGTTTTGTGATAGGGAAAATGTTGGACACCTAGTCATAATGTGCAATGGCTCTTACAAAGATGGCATCTAAGATATTTTTAATTTCATATTTTACCAATAATTCCACTTTAGGATGATTTTTAAAATTTTTTTTAACAATTTTTCATTTGGGTATAATAATATGTTATGTATTTATATTGATGGATCAATCCCAGGCATGTTTGAATAAGCCCAAGTAATGAGTTTAGAAAAAACATGGAGGACATGGTGATAGGTTTTTTGTTCATCATCATATACCATTAAATTAAGTAAAAATGGTTGAGGTTCCTTATCCATTCCAAAGTTATATTTTATTTTTTCTTCATTTACAAAATTCTCTCTCTATGTGATAAATGGTGTGGTAGGAATAGTGTTTGATGCATCATGTTAGACATTGTTATCATTAACCTCAACAAATTAGTAATGAGAAAAGGTGACATGAAAAAACTTATTATTATAAAAAATGGAAGGGAGGTCCTAATATTCCACCAATTACCCTAGTTATGATTCATTGGAAAATCCATTCACTATCAAAATTTATAGGGAAGTACCCTCATAGATTAGATGATGGTTGACCAATTGGATCTCAGTTGTAGAGGTATTCATACATTTTTTATTTTTTTTTGAAATAAATTGTACTATTATAGATATTATTGTGTTTTGTATATTTTATAATAATCTCAAACCTTTCCAATTTGTATTATTTATAGGAGAAATGAGATTAATTATGTGTTGAACAATTTTGACTTTTAAGTCAAATTGGGACCCCTATAGGTAAAAACATGAGATTTATATGTTTTAAGGTGTATAATATATTTTCATAGGGTGTATTATATGTTATTTTATGTTATTTAATGTCATCCTAGCCTTGGTCTTAATCATATTAGTAAATTTGTCATTTTAGGTCATTTAATGTGCTTCTAAAGGTCATTAATGCAAGTGGCACAGTTACCAAGGTGATAAGTGGACCTTTATTCCTTCTAATAATCCAATAATTAATTTTAAATATCAGGGATTTTAGTTAAATCAAAATATTATAGGTGGTTTAATTAAAATTCAAGAATCCAATTGAAAAAGAGAGCATTTGGTACTTTTATGACTCATGGGGAAGTGTTTCACATGGGAAAGATCATGGAATACATATTAACCTTCTTAAAACTCATTTATATGTTTTTTTGTTCTTTAAATTCCATTTTAAATCCAAAACCATTCTAATTCATTTTTATATTTCTAGACATATAGAAGCGACCTACAGGTTTGTGCTTAGTATAGACAACTCAAAAGGTTTCATGACAAATGCTTCTAGGTGGTGATATTACACTTAAATAACTTAATTTAAATATCAATATTTCAATTATTTTTAAACTTTGATTTATGAACCATCCTTTACAAGGTGATTATACCTTTTTGCTAGCTATTTTATGCACCCTATAGGTTTTTCTCCATTTTAGTTAAATACATACAAAATAATTGGTGATGTTGACTATAGAAGATTTTTTATACCTTCTCATATTTTCTCAACTCTTAATTTCATGTTTTATAATATATTTATGATCAAGTTAGTCCATGTTGCAAGAAGGTGCCACCATGTGCAATCTCAATCACAGTTCTTGTTTGTAAAGTGTTTTTATCATATAGGGGCCTCATGTAGTTGGAAAATTATGTTACATATGTATTAGGGTCATATTACCACCTCCTTCCATGTTTTGGTTTCACCATATCATCTTTTGGGTAGCTTGTAGCCTTATCATTTATCATAGTCAACTTCATGCTTAACTTCACTTACAGTCACTTGTATAAGATTGCTCAACTTATTCATAAAATGGTAATTAGGGTATATTAGTTTTAAAATCAATAAATTTTTTTAAAGAGTTAATTTATATGTTTGGAAAAGGTGCAAGATTGGTCACAAGCTCATTCACCATGCTATAATATTCATGAGATGCCTCTGCTTGCTCTATTCCATATATATGGAGGTGATTTTCATGTTGAAATGAATGATTTAATCTTGTCTCAAGATGTCCTTATTTTCAATAATTCACTTGGAATTTTTAAAATAGTTTTTATATACCCATGAGGAATTTTGTCCACCTTATTCCTCTTTTTCCACATTCACTATCCATATTCAGCTCATTTTCACATATAGGCATCTCATGATGACATCATAAAAGCCTTATTATTGGTTCTAATATTTTTTAAATGTGAAAATTTCATTTTAATGTTTTTATGGAGGTCTTGGACCATTGAAATCAAATTATAATGCATACTAATCATTCTATGACAACTAGAGAAGCTTTACTACATGTGTTTGAGATGTTCATCTACAAGTGTATGAGTACAACCTTGATGATTATTGTGTGAATATTTTAAACATGAAAGAAGACTAATTTTGGATTATAACATGTTACTTGACCATTTTTAACTTTTTAAAGTGTTAATAAGGAAAAATATGATGTATATTACTATGGTGAAGCAAGAAAATGAATTTTGGGAAACGTTCCCTAAAATGACAAAACAAAGCTCTAGGGGGTTTTTGTGGACCTCTCACAACATTTTTACAAAGAATTTAAAAGTATATAAAGATTTTACTATTGTATAATATAGTGTATATAATAAAATTTCAAGGAATGAGGTCAAGAGGAGCAATAGAGACTAGTTGTTGAAGGTCTTAAACTTGTCAATTTATGCCCTTAGAATAGTCAGTGTTACCTACAGGGTTGAGTTATAAAAATACATATACATTAAAAAATTGAAAATTAAAATATTAATTCATATTTGAGTGACTAAAAATGTTTCAAAGTGACATATACAGTCTAAATAATCATCATGAGAAATGAAACTTTGTGTTTTGCTCCTATACTCAAAATCTATACAAGCAATCTCAACATCCATCTACAACTGGATATGGAAATAGTGAACTAAAATTGGTGTATTAGTGGTTTATTAGATAATAAATTTTTTAATTTAGGTATGATAAGGTGTAAGTTACTATAAAATTTCATATAGAGTCTTCAAATAGCATGAAAAGGTCTCATTTGCACCTACAAGTAGGGTTTCTCAATCAAAGGCAGGGAGGACTCAATTTGAGCTTAGAGTGCATGTGAATGGATAAAGAGGAAAGGATAATAAAAAAAAGTAGGTTAAACATATATTAATAAAAATATATACCTAATAATCCATTAACATGATGAAATAGACCTATGTATCCCCCTTATGACCTTATGAACACCTACAACCATTATAGATGGTTATGATAAATAGTGAGTAAGGAAGATAGTAGTGTTTTGGGTTGTGTTTATCATGAACATGAATAAAATGAATTTAGACACATAATTTTTTTTTTAAGGTGTTATTAAAACCTAAGAACTATAAAATATACCTAATCCATGTAAATGACACAAACAGGGGTTTTTCTCAAGCAATTTGTCAGAGTCTACTGTTGACTAAGACTAACAGTGAACAAAAAAGTAAGTCAAGAGTGTAGAGAGAATGTGAAAATTTAAAGAAAAAAATGGATATCTATTTACCTCAAAATATGATCATGATATTATTATGAAGTTATCATGATGGAAAACAAGCAAAGTGAAGGTACTTCCACGTGCAAAACACAAACCTCATGAAGAAACCTGCACAATCTATCATTCAGGGAGTTTATGTTGGGTATTTGATGATTTGAAAGGGAAAATGATGTCACAAAGTGATAAATTTTTTTATAGGGAATATTTAATACATGTATAACCATCTCAATTATCCACCTTTTATAGAGGAAATAGGGGAGTTCCCTTTATTTTACATTAGATAGAGCGCATTGCCCTCATGTGAAACTAATAAGTTTTAGAGGTAAGTAAGTGATATGGTGAACTAAAATATAAGGATCTAGTTTAAAAGATTATTTAAGAATTAATTACATCCAAAACAACATGGGAGACCAATCACATAGGAGGAAAAAATTGAGAAGTCTAAAGTGTTAAGGTTACAATAAGACCTAGTAGGCATGGTTATGCCTAAAATCTAAACAAGAGGTCAGTTTCACTTTTAGACCTAAATTGGATTTATAGATAATGGGATAATTTTTTTATAATCATACATTATATTTATAATCTTATGTAATTCAATTAAATCAAATATTAAGGTCTCAAACACCAAAAGTTATAGATAGGCTATAAGACCAACATTAGGCTTAGTGTCCAAATAGGGGGTCTTCCATAATTATAGCATGAGATGAAATATATAACATATTGAAACATTTTAATATGGTAATTAAACATATTTAAAATATTTAAAATTTCAAATAAATCATAAAAAGGTCACTTTTGGCACAAAAACCAAATTAGACCTATAAAGAATAAGAAAATAAGCTCAATAGGTCAAATTCAAATGCTCATATCTCTTATGAGGCATTTTATGGATTCCAAAGGAGTTTAAAGGTGTTAAAAATGTACTTTAACATCATCCTTCCTGAATTTTTTTTCAATATGGATGTCAAATATTTATGAACAAACCTTAAGAGTCAAAATATACCTAAAACGCTTGTAAACCCTCAATCAAGACCAGTTTGGAGAAATGAAGCTAGATATGAATTATTTTTCTAATTAAATTTATTGGAACTTATAGAGGACTCAATTGTACTCCCTTTAATACTTTTTATCTGTATGGAATTATATGGGCCACTTACAAAACAAGATTTTCTTGATAGTTTTGTGCATTGTGCAAGCTATAGGAGAAGTCTATAGATGAAATAAAGTTTAGAGGGAATAATATGAATTTTAATAACTTCATATATTTATTTAATTAAAATAAATAAATCCTAATCATGAAATAAAATAGATTCATCTCAATAGTTAAAACTAGCATATTGAACAAGCTAGTGAGAAGGGTAAAAAACATCAAGTGGGGTGATTTTAAGGTGTGTCTGATACTTATAATGTCATGGAGGGTATTAAAAATTTTAATACACTCCATATAATCAATTTTAATATGAAACTAAATACAAATTTGAGACCAAGTGTGAAACGTGCATGAATGAGGAGTTTTTTAGACTATAGATGATGATAGCTCATTTTGGGAAGGCTATAGAAGACTAGGCCTAAAACCAATGAATGAATATGAATTTAAGATATCCTTAAAATTATTTAAAAACATTATAACTTTCCATAATTAGTTTTGTGACATTCAAATATTTTCAAATCATGAAGGTAGTTTTCTAAGCCAGAATGAGGAGTTTAATGCCACATTTCATGAGTTTTATGACTTAGATGGACACTTGTATCTTCTAAACTTGTATGTTTCATACCATATAATATTTTAATTCATAATTAAGTGATTATCTTATATTTAAAAGTTTACTTGTGACTCTCTGACTTCTCTCTTCTTCTATCTCTTTCAAGTTCTATAAGAACTAGTTATTTTGGCCATTATAATTTATGCTCCACTTGTATATGGTGAATTCATACTCAATTTAATACCATTTGATAAATAATTATAATTATTTTTACCTCTTCATGACTATTCATAAGTGTGTTTTATTTGGATGATTAATATTGCTTAGTGAAGACTATGGATTCCTTAACATTTTTCATTCTTTCACCCTATTTATAGTTGGAAAGCTTCTTCTTTTAGGGCATGTGAAGTGTTCTATATAATTTAAAGGATTTAGTGAGTTATTATTTTAATTAGTGCTATTTAAGGACTCTTATCTAGTACTCCTATATTTTCACATTCATCCATAACCTCACAATGTAACATTGATGTGAGAAGATGTAGATTAGAGAAGTGTATGTTTAGTTTATCCTTTGTTCTCATGTGTAACATGTTGTTGGATTGAATTAATCATCTTATTTTTTGTATCACTTCCCATATAATATTTTTATTTTATTTATCTCTATCCCTTTCCCCCTAAAAATGTTATGTGTTTTTTTGATCCAAAGTGGTACATCAAGGGAGCTATCCCTATCTAGAGATTCACCTCATCCTTTGGCTACCCACAAGCCTAGGGGTGTTTCCATTGTGACACTTAGATGAGGAGATCTTAGGAATCTCCTAAAAGGGTGAAAATATGAGTGATAACAATTTTTGGTATGATCTATGAGACTCTTGGTTTAGGAGGTTGAAATATTTTTGGTGTTGTCTTTCAACAATCAGCCTTTGGAGGCATCTATTCAAGCATCAATGGCAAATCTAAAGCTATATTATCTGGTCAAGTAGACTAGGTTATCCTTTTAATATTGTTGGTAAGTTTTTCCTTTATATTCTTGTTTTTAATGAGGTTTCATGGCTAATTTTGGTGTTGAGTTTTGCCTTATAAAAGTTGGTGAGACATATCAAGCTCATGACATTTCCTATCAGCCTTGGTGTGATTCTTACCACTCTTGTTATAACCATGGTCAACCTTATCATGAGTTGTATCAACAATAGAATCATAATTCTCCATATCTTTCTCCTATTCAACCTATCTACTTCTAAAATTATTCTATTGAAACTTTCAAGAAGACACTCTTGGGTTATGGAAAGTATGTGTTAGAGATTCATACAGTAAGGGGACATGGTCAAAATGTCCCTAGAAATTCAATTCATAGGGTGAGATATTCCTTAGAGTTTTTCAAAAGAGAGTGGTCACCTATTAAGAGAGCCAATTGGAAAAGGCTTACAAATGAGATGCTAGATATGAGTGTCTTGATTGCATCCTTGGAGGATAAGTTAAGCATTCATGAGAGGCAGCCTCACCAAGTATATCATCCTTCATATTGACTTCCTCAAGTTTTATATCAACCATATTTGATCCCTACTCATGAGCCTAATCAAAATTTCCAAAGTCATCCTTTTCCAAGTCAAGTGGAAGAGAGAGTTGAAAAGACTATCCTTATGTTTGAAGCAAACCTTGATAGGAAAATTGAGTTGGGTAGTAAGCAAATTTAGTAGTACATATTAGTAGAAATGAAAGTAGAATATAAACCCTCATTTACCTCTCTCATTATATCCCCACCTTAATAAGACACCTCTAGATATACCATTCCAAGTTGGAGACAAGGTGCAGATTCCAAGCCAAAGGAGATCCAAATTTTCTTGAATACTTCATCCACTCCTTAAGTTACATCACCACCTCAAGAAAAGACTCCTAATCCCAACATCATAAGTTGGAGTAACATAGTGGAATCATGGGGAAAGGAGGAGAAAAGTACAGATAAAGAGAGTGAAGTTGAAAAAAAAATTGATCCTATGAAAGTCCCTCCCACCCTTACTCAAGAGACCTCCTGTTTTCCATGTCATCCCTCTTGTACTCCTCATTCTTATGATGATGCCTATGAACTTCAAGATAAAATTTTCCAATAGAATCTATCCAAGCATATTGAAGAGTTATAGGTAAAGATGTAATTGTTAATTCAAGGTATGATGGAAGGTTGATACCCAAAAGAAAATCTTATACCTAGACATACCCCATCTAACCTTTATCAATTGGAAGGAAGAAAATAAAGTTGTTCTAGCCCAAGTTCTGCCTCCCCTTCCCTAAGAGCTTCCAAATGATCCCCCTACATTTCACTCTCAATATAATTTTGAGTTCTATGTGGCACCTCCATAAACTAGTACATCTTGTTCTCACCCCATCACCCTTTACCATGATGGACCTATGGTATGGGAACCTAAATATGATTAGTTATTTTATAATAGTTTAGAACCCCTGATTGAAGAAGATGTACCTCTTTGGTAGCCTCATTAGGCTAGGTCACATTATTTCAAGATGCCTAGTCTTGGCATCACCATGAAGGAGAAAGAGATGGAAGGTCTTGTAGTTATTAAAGAAGACTGTACATCTAATCAAAATGTTTTGGATGGTCATCTCAAGTATGAAAATGAATGTGATATTATGGATAAAGAACAATTTAAAGTCTTTCCCAAAGAGGTTGCATCCCTAGAAAATTTTATTGAGACCAATATTTAAGATGTTGCTCTTGAACATGATCCAATACCTCAGCCTAATATTTAATTGCCATCACATAAATTGGAGATTAAATAACATTAGCTTGATGACATCACACATTAAGAATAGAATATTAAAGAGGTAATGGTTTTAGATGATAAAGAGGACAAGGATGATTAGTATATGTAAATTAAGCTATTTCGAGAGCTTGAATAGATTTTCCAAGTTGAGGATCAAGTAGATGACAAAGTGAAGAGAGAATATTCCATGGAGGATAATGATCAAGATTGGATAGAGTATGTAAAGATCCTTGATGAGCTATAATATCTTGTAGCTAAGAAGAAACCCAATATTATTGAGAGCCCTATAGAAATCAAGAATGGGGTTGTAATGGAAGGTCCACATCAAAAGGTTGAGGCTGTTTGGAAGCAAGAATAATTCATTTATATAGCTAACCTATTTTAAGCTACCTAGTTTTCAATGAACATCATGCCATTGAAGTTGGCAAACATCATGAAAATTTTGGAGGCATCAATGCTAAAGGATAAATGGCTAAATGCCTCATTCATTAATTCATGTCAGGAAGTAAGAAGAGTTTTAAACTTACCCTTTGATCCAAGAGAAAGTTATCATCTCAAGTTAGTTAGTGTTTGAGTTAGTTTGTTCAATTTAGTGTGTGTTTTCCATAAGTGCTCATGAAGCACATGTGTGTTTGATTTTGCTTTGTGTTTATATTTTGTTTTGTGTGTTTGAGGTAGTCATTGGTCTTATATTTCTCAAACCTTGTAGTCAATGGTAAAATACTTCTTATTTTTATTAAACTTTAGTAGACTCCTAAACCCAATGGGCTGATAAGGCTACTAGTCTAGTTAGTAGAACAAACATGCTACTCCTATGAGTCACCAATATTTTGACTAATTTTAACTTTTAGGTCAAATTAGGATCCTTATAGGTAAAAACATGAGTTTTGAATGTTCTAAGTGGTCTAATATATTTTCATAGGGTGTATTATATGTTATTTTATGTCATTTAATGCCATCCTAGCCTTGGTCTTAGTCATATTAGTAAATTTTTCATTTTGGGTCATTTAATGTGCTTTTAAGGGTCATTAATGCAAGTGACATGGTTCCCAAAGTTAAAAAGTGTCTTATTATCCTTATAATCATCCAATAAGTCAGTTTGAATATCATGGACGTTGGTTAAATCAAAATATTGTAGGTGGTTTAACTAAAATTCAAGAATCTAACTGAAAAAGAGAGCATTTGATACTTGTATAGCTCATGGGGAAGTGTGCCACATGGAAAAATATCATAGAAGACCTATTAAAATTCATAAAACTCATATATAATTTTTTTCTCTAGAAGTGCCATTTTAAATCCAAAACCATTCTACTTCTTTTTTACATTTTTAGACATACAGAAGTGACGTCTAGGTTTGTGCTTAGTATGGACAACTCAAGAGGTTTCAAGATAAATGATTATAAGAATTGAAAATAAACTCATATAAATTAATATTAATATCAATATTGAAATTATTGATCAATTGTGCTTTATGAACCATCCTTTACAATCTTACTATACTTTTTTTCTAGTTATTTTATGCACCCTATAGGTTTTTCTCCATTTTGGTCAAACACATACAAAAATATTTTTTAATTTGAATCCAAATTATTTTTTATACCTTATTATATGGTATAAATTCTTAGATTCATGTTTTGTAATGTATGAATGAGTAAGTTAGGCCATGCTATAGGAAGGTGCCACCATGTACAGTCTTAGTCAAAGTTCTTGCTTTTAGAGTGTTTTTATCCTATAGGGGATCCATCTAGTTGTTAAATAATTTTAAATAGGTATCAAGTTAATATTAACACATCCTTCCATGTTATGTTTTCACCATATCATCTTTTAGGTAGCTTACTGCGTCATCATCTCTCATAGTCAACTTCATGCTTAACTTCACTTGTAATCACCTATATAAGCTTGTTCAACTTGTTCATGGATTTTTAATTATGGTATATTAGTTTTAAAATACATTAAGAGTTTTAAATATCTCATTTATATGTTTGTAAAAGGTGCAAGTTTGGTCACAAGCTCATTCACCATGATAAAATAGTCATGAGATGCCTCTGCTTGCTCTCTTCCATATATATGCAAGTGATTTTCATATTTAAAGTAATTTTTTTAATATTTTATCAATATTTAATTTTTTAAATCATGTATTTTCAAGGTTTTAAATATGTTTTATCTTCCCATGAGGCCTTTTATCCACCTTATTGCTCTTTTCCACATTCAACTCATTTTCACATACATGCATCTCATGATGATGTAATCAAATCCTTAGTATTGGTTCTAATTTTTTTGAAATTTTAAAAGTTAATTTTAGGTTTTTGATGGATTAATTGGACCATTTAATCAAATGACAATGCATACTACTCATTCCATGATAACTAGAGAAGCTTTACAACCTATGTTTGAGATGTTCATCTATAGGTGTATGAGGAAAGGCTTGATGATTCTTGTGTGAATATTTGAAAAATGAAATAAGACTCATTTTGGATTATAAAATGTGAATTTACCCTTTTATAATTTTTTAAGTGTTAATGATGCAAAATAATATGTAGATTACTATGATCAAGCAAGAGATTAAATTCTGGGAAGCTTTCCCCAAAATGTCAAAATAGATCTCTAGGGAGTTTCTTATGGACATCTCGTAACATGTATCCAAAGGATTTAAAAGTATATAAATAGGTTAATATTTTATCATACATGGTATATAATAAACTTTTAAATAAGGAGGTCAAGAGGAATAATGGAGACTAATTGTTGAAGGGTTCAAACTTGTCAATTTATGCACTGAGAACAGTTAGTGTTACCTACAAGATTGAGTTATAAAGAGACATATACATTCAAAAATTTAAAAATTAAGATATTAATTCATGTTTTAGTGATTTTAAATGTTTAAAAGTGACTTATATGGTCTAAAAAATCATCATGAGGAATGGGACTTTGTGTTTTGCTCCTATACTCACCTACAGTCCGTACAAGCAATCTCAACATCCATCTACAGCTGGATATGGAAAAAGTGAAATAAACTTGGTGTGTTAATGGTTTTTTATCCCATAAAATTGTTATTTAAGGTATAATAATGTGCAAGGTACTATAAATATTCAAATATATTCTAAAAATAACATTAAAAAGGTATAATTTTCACCTACAGGCAAGGTTTCTTAGTCACAGGTGGGGATGACTCAGTTATGAGCTTAGAGTGCATGTGAAGGGATAAAGAGAGGTGGGAATGATAAAAAAAATTAGGTTAAAACATATATTAATACCAATATATACTTAATAATACCTTATTATGATTAAATATACCATGTAGCCTCCTTATAACCCTATGAGAACCTACAACCATTGTAGATGGCTATGGCAAACAATGAATAGGGAAGTCAGTAATGTTTTGGTTTGTGTTTATCATGAACATGAATAAAAATAATATAAACACCAAAAAAAATACTTTTTAAGGTGACATGAGAAACTTATCACTATAACCTAGACCTAATCTATGCAAATGACACAAACATGGGTCTTTCTCAAGCAAAAGTCATAGCTTGCTATTGACTGAGACTGACATTGATCATAGAAGTAAGGAAAGATTGTAGAGAGAATGTGGAAAGTTAGAGAAAAAAATGGGTATATATTTTCCTCAAAATATTATCATTATATTTACCTCAAACTATGATCAGGATATAAAACAAGCAAAAGGATGGCACTTTTAAGTGTAAAACACAGTCCTCATGAAGAACCATACATAATCTATCATTCAGGGAGTCTGTCTTGGGTCTTTGATGATATAAAAGGTAAAATTATGTTACCAAGGGATAAATTTTTTTATATTTAATATATAATACCTGGAGGACCCACTCAACTATCCATCTTTGACTTAATAAATAGTGGAGTGCCCTTTATTTTATCTTAGATAGAGGGCACTCCAATCATGTGGAACTAATAGGTTTTGGAGGAAAGTAAGTGATATGGTGAACTAGAATAAAATGAGGAAATTTAAAAAATTATTTAAGGATTAATTAAATCCAAACCAACATGGGAGACCAATCATAGAGGATGGAAAATAAATTGAAAGGTCTAAAGTTGTAAGGTTGCAGTTAGACCTAGTAGGCATGGTTATGCCTAAAATCCAAAAAAGAGGTCACTTTAAATTTTTGACCTAAATGGGATTTAAAAATAATGTTATAATGTTTTAAGGATCATATAAAACATTTAAAATCATATGGAATTCAAATAAATCAAATAGGAAGCTCTCAAACACCAAAAGTTACAGACATGGTACAAGACCAACGTTAGGCCTAGTGTCCAAATGGGGGGTCATCCATACTTATAAAATGAGATGAGATATATAACATATTAAAACATGTTAATATGGTAATTATATGTATGCTAAATATTTCACATTAAAAATAAAGTATCAATAAGGTCACTTTTAGCTTAGAAACTTAGACTTATAAAGAATTAAAAAACAAGCTTGATAGGTCAAATTCAAATGCTCATATCTCTCATGAGGCCTTTCATGGATGAAAAACGAGTTTATAAGTATTATTAGGGTCATTTAATATCATATTTGTGGAATATTTTTTCATTTGAATGTTAGATATTTATGAACAAAGCTTAAGAGTCAAAATAGGCCTAAGACCCTTGTAAACCCTCAATCAAGACTAGTTTGGAGAAATGAAGTTGGATATGAATTAGAATGGATTATTTTTCTCATGAAAGTTATTATACATTTTATAGGAATAAATCAGGATACCTGCTATACTTTTTAGCTATATGGACTTGTATGGACAAGGTATAAAATATGATTTTCTTAATAGTTTTATGCATTGTGTAGGCTACAAGAGGAGTCTAAAGATGAAATAAAGTTTAGAGGGAATATTAAGAATTTATATATATATATATATGGTCATTTAATTACAATAAATAAATCGTAATTGTGCAAACAAATAGTTTAATCTTAGGCAATCAAAATTGGCATATTGGACAAGCTAGTGAGAAGGGTGGAAAACATCAAGTGGGGTGATTTTAAGGTGTGATTGATGATTATAAGTCCATGTATGGTATTTAAAATTTTAATGAACACCATAAAACATATTTTCATTGGAAACTTAAGCCAAATTTGAGACCAAGTATGGAAGGTACATGAATGAAGAGTTTTTGGGACTACAAATGATGATAGCTCATTTTGAGAAGGTTCTAGATGACTAGGCCTACCAAAAATGTATAGAGAGGAATTTATGATAAAATTAACCTAATTTATAATCATAACTCATCTCCCTAATAAGTTTTGGGATGTTAAAATAAGTCAAAAGCATGAAGGTAGTTTTTGTGAATGGGATGGACACTTGTATCTTATGACATTGATTGGTTCATCCCATATACTATTATCATGAAAATGTAATTTATTCTCTCATTTTGACAATTATCCTTGTGACCATTAGACTTCTCTTTTCTTCTTCTCTCTCTCAAGTTCTATAAGAACTAGCCATTTTGGCCATTGTAATTTATGCTCCGCCTAAGTATGGTGAAGCCATAATTAATTTCATACCATTTTATAAATAATAATATTGATTTTTAACTCTTCATGACTGTTCATAAGTGTTTTTTACTTGGATGATAAATCTTTCTTAGTGAAGACTATGGATTCCTTAGCATGTTGTCTCATTCTTTCACCCTATTTGCAATTGGAAAGCTTCTTATTGTAGGGAATGTGAAGTGTTATAGGAAATGTCAAGGATTGAGTGATTTAGTATTTTAATTATTTATATTTAGGGACTATTCTCTATTACTCCTATATTTTCACATTCATCCATAACCTCATAATGTAATATTGATGTGAGAAGATGTAGATTAGAGAAGTGTATGTTCAGTTTGTACTTTGTTCTCATGTGTAACATGTTGCTATTTTGAAGTCATCATATTATTTGTTGTATCATATCCCATATAATAGTTTTATTTCATTTATCTCTCTCCCTTCCCTGAAAAAAAATTAGGTTTAATTTTGATCCAAAGTGGTACGTCAAGGGAGCTAGCCCTATCTATAGATTCACCTCATCCTCAAGCTACCCACAAGCCTATAGGTGTTTCCATTTTGCCACTTGGATGAGGATAGATTATAAATATCCTAAAAGGGTGAAAATACAAGTGATAACACTATGCCTTACTCATCTTTACCCACCCCTTTTCCCTTGTACCCATATCTGAGTAAATATCGAGAACCAAAATCAAGATTATTGAATTTCATTATAGTATTATATGGTTGATAAACCATTAGAAAATGTTTGAAGGGATTATTATCCATTATAAATGTGTAGATGAATCCATTATGGATGAATTTTAATCATGTTTTTAATGTAGATGGAACCATATAAATCTTATGTATCTCAGGCTGTCCCAAGAGAATGTTATAGTCCAAATCATTTGGCATAACTTGGCATAAAGTGGGTAATGTATAGGGACCCATGATAATATTAAACATTATTTATCCCAATAATAATTTTGAAATATTATTAAATCCCTTGATTCTTATATTAGATGGTTCTAAATATAAAACTCCAATGTCAATTAAGGAGAGAAAATATATGCTATAAATGTTGAGTCCTGAACCATTATACACAAGAACTCATTTTACCATTTTGTTAAAAATGTAGAACTAGATGTAGAGTGGATAATTTTTTTTTTATAATATTTTGCTGTGGTAAATCCTCTTTTTAAAGGATATATTATCAATAGAGATTATTTGGTTATGTTTACTTGCATGATTTACGTTTATGTTCCTTTCATGTGCTCTCTTGTTTAATGTCTTGATTACTTTCTATTTAAACTACTCTAAATGTATTATTTTAGTTTATACATTATTGGTTATTCTTAAAATACTTAATAATGTATAAAAATTAATTCATCCTATGTTTTTGTCATCTAATTTATTATATTTTATGATAAATTGTTCTATGCACATGAAGTATCTCAAACTTATCCTCATCTTTAGCTTGTTCTAATGCTTTAAGAACCTCTAATAATAATGGTGTGGTGAGTGTGGAAACTCATTTTTGAGGAAATAATGCTAAAATGGTTACTAGGGTAGAGAGATATTGAGATATGGGTGAACCAAAGTTTATGTAATTTTATAGAAGAAGAATAAATAAGGACTGGTCTTATAATTTAGGAGATCATTCAAGAGCATATTTATGGATTAATTTACAAAATATTTTGCTACAATTTGCTTGAATTACTAACAAACTGGATAACATAGTTGGAATATTATTTATTTATACCAATGATGGAAGAAAATATAATCTAGACTAAAGAAAAGATAAATCAATTGTAGAGATTAGAAATCAACTAGATAATAGTAATAGTTCATTGGGTCAATACTATAGTATAAAAATATATAACCAAGTTTGTAGTGTGAGGATACATATATTTCAAAGTTGTGAAGGACTTGTTTGTTAGAGGAATTTGAGGTAAATTTTTGTGGTGACTACCTATCCTAATGAAGATGTTGGTTGCGGACAAGGCCATGGTACCTACTCTAGCCAATATAAAGTAGTCACTTTGGGTATATGGGGGTGTGTGTGACATGATAATGAATGATGATTAGATGAGAATATAAGGTTTAGACCTGAACCTAAAATGGATACATGAGGGAAGAAGAGTGAGAAGAAGAGTCTAGATTTAGAACATGAGTTGTTACAATAGAATAGATGGAGTAAATAGAAAAATACCTAAATAGATGTGACTAGAGTTAAGATTAGTAGTAAAATAAATGAAGAATGAGTAAAAATAAGCGATGAATGAGAAAAAATAGATGAAGAATGAATAAAAAATAAGGAATAAGATGAGTGTCAGTAGAAAGAAAAAAGTGATGAAGAGTGAGACGAAGAAGAGGTGTTCAAATATGAAGATGAGAATAATGTATAGGTAGATTAGTTAGTTTATAGATGTAGTATATATCTACAATAATATATATTACCAAAAGGATATGAAGTATTAAGAAAATAAGTAGGACAAACTTAGAGTGTAATTATAGGTTCAAGCATGGAAAGAGAAGCTGTAAGAAAGAATCATTCACTAGAAGAGTACACATCCCGTCAACTTAATTTATTATATCCTAGTAAAAGTTTTCAATCAAAAAGATATGAAGATAGTAATTAATAAGGTAAATTTTTAGAGAAAGTGCATTGATAGGTTACTAAAATTTAAAAAACCTCAATTTGTAAGGCTTTGAAGGCCATAAGGTACATTGAAACTGATCAAATAAAAATAGGAAATATAGATAAGCTGAGTACTTAAACAAACTCTCATAGTATGTGGGTAAATATTCCTAGTGAATAGGTGGGATCACATAGAACATAACCTCCCACTATAATAACTACATAATATATCACCTTGACACAAGTTTATAATATGGTTACTCTAGGAGAATTTATAAATCTAGTGCCATATGATGGGTCTATGGACCCTGAGTAGTACTTACTAATGTGTGAGATCAAATGGAAAGTTAAGGTATTACCAATTAGACTATAAAGAATTTTGAACTAATTAGGATGTTGAATGGAAGAACACTTGATTTTATATATCATAGAGATATCGATAAGGAAATTATAAACCATGTAAGGGAGTGGTTTATCATATAATGTAAAATAAATAAATGTATAATTTAGACTATTCAAGACCTCAAGGAGATTAGGTAGAAGTCAATATAATTAATCTATCATTATGATCATAGGTTTTTAGATGCTATAAATAAGGTGGAATTTTCCCTAGAAGATAAAGATAAATTTATGTGTTTTATCAAAGGATTGAACTCCAATATTAGTTTTTATATAACATAGACTTAATATACTACTAAGGTAGATGATAGAGATGGTATTCTCCAAGTGGAGCAAATTGAAGATTATGGGGAAGCTCCCATAATGGGTTATAAGATTTAAAATAGATTTCAATATTATATGAAGAGTATGGAATAGTATCATGAATTATATAAGCCTAAGAGAACTCTATGGTGCATGGAGTTTGGGAAATAACTACATCAAAAGAATAATTATCCTAAGATTAAAATAGAGTTATGTGAAATATGTAGAGTAGTGGGACACACAAAAATGTAGTGTCATCTCATGTAATAATATGTAATAAGCCCATAAAGTTTGTGTTTCAATTTTGTAAATCATGAAATCATTATTAAAAGAATTATAGGGTTTTATAGGATCTCAAATAATATATCAAAAAGAATGTATTAATCATCACTACATAGCGAGTGTCCTCAACAAAGAAGATAATTCTAGGCCCATAGGTTGATAAGTGTTGTGTGAACCAAATAGGTCTGTAATGGATTCATAGCTCACCTTAGTATTAACCTGAAGGTTTGGCCAAATGAACTACTCTAATTTGGACATCAACATTACCATAATACTAGTACTCAACACCTTAGAATTTTATAATGATGTAAAAGCAAAAAACTAGTTAGACTCCACCAATTGTGTAATAATAATATGGGATTGGAGATAATACCCAACAACATTAGAATTGGAATATAGTACAACAATAGGGAGTTTATAGAAGAGGTTATCAATTTAATAGAGGAGGATCTAGGGGGGATGAAAAGGTGGTTATCAATGTGGTAGAGGAAATAATTATCAATACCCTCCTTTATAATGTTAATTATATGGAGATTATAACCATGTGTAGTGAAATTGTCATTTAAATTCCCAAAGATAACCTTACTATACATATTTTAGGGTATATGAGAAACAAAAAATAGAAGACTATTAAAGAAAATAAAAGGCCATCAAGAATGTTAACATGGTGAATGCACAACCTAAGGATTATGCATTTATAAATGCCATTATGAGACACCAACACATAGAGGGGATTTCTTCCTCTCAAAATGCCTCAATGCCAAGGAATCTAGAAAGTGAAATATGACAAATACCTAGACTAAGCTATATAAAAGGGGATGATTTATGAAGTTACATAGACATTGAATAATATTTAATAACAAGACACTAATAATATTGATGCTACAATAGTAGATACCCAAATGTATGGTCAGATTGTGTGCATTATGTGACATAATGGAGTTACTATGCTGACAAATTTACTAAATCTACTAAGTACACTAGGTAGTGAAGATATTTCTTAGAACATTAAAAATCTAATACATAATTTATTATAATGTGAATAGTGAGGGAAATAGAAGATATAAAATCTTGTTTGGTATGTAAAAATAAATAAACCATGGGGTGTAGATGCATGAATCAACATTGAATTCGTAGGATATAAAATTTCAAATGTCATTCTTGATTTTGGTATCATGCTTAACATTATCCCTAAGTCTACATGGGAAGTTCTTGGATGGTGAATTAATAGTTATATCCCAATGACTTTGAGTTTAGTAGACTATGAAAGAGTTGAATCAATTAGCCAAGTAGAAGATGTTGAGATCAAAGTCATAGAATTGAGCCTATGAGGTGACTTTGAAGTCATCAATATGAAAATATAATAAAATAATTATCCTTCACTAATTGGTAATAAATGGGTATATGATGGTCAAATGACTATCAATATTATGAAAAATTAGTTAGAGGTGCATCAGGGAGATAAGATTATAGTCATTCCTTTCAATAAGGTGCACAAAACCCACATCATTTTAGCTAAACCAGAGTCTCCTTATGTTGCACAATAAACCAACTAAATGAAGGTAAACTCTAAATATAACCCAAAATCTCTATGCATATTCAAGTGTAATTTCCTATATGGGCATAATAAATATCAAGTGTAATCTTTACTCAATGAATAGTTGAAGACATCTAGATAATGAAAACCTAAACTAGTAATTACTTATCCATAAGCACCTCATTTTTTTATAGAATATTGTGCATCTATGTATGTTAAATTAGATACTCAATCAAAAATTGATTTTCTCTATCAAGAAAATGATCATATACAGGATTATATAGAGATGACTAGATAAGGAACCTTACCCTAGGAAATAGATTCATCTATAAGTGAAGACTCATATATGGATCTACTTAAGTAGGCTTGTGGTGATTATGAACTTTGACCTATGAGAATGGTTTTCAATAATAAAAAAGACAACTTTCTATGTACTGTATGACTAAGGATATCTATCAATTATATTTTAACCTATAAGGTCATGTTCCTATGATCAGTCAATAGGTTAGTGCCTTGAATTATTCTTTGAAGGGATTTATAGTGAAATGGTGGATAATTCATATAAATGATTATCTTGATTGGGATGATGCATGCAAACTTATGATTAGAATATTTGAACTAATGCAGGTAATCATAAGAAATTAGCCTTTCTTTTAGGAAGGTGAGCACCTTGAAATCCATATCCACAATTATGGTGAGGTTTGGACTAAAAAATATGTGGAACCTAAGTATTGGGTTCATATATTTCATTACACACTTACCCCTTTACCATCATCTTAGTATATGTATCAAAAACATAAGAGGAATATGAAGCACTGGTTATAGGTGCAAAGTGATTTCATATATACTTTTGTGTTTGAAGATGGGAATCGTGTGGTTCATAATGAACTACCCAAAACTAGACATTTTTTATGCCATGGGTGTGCATAGAATTTAAGAACCATGATGGATTCTACTACATATAAAAACACAAACTATGATCTAGATATAACACTATAAAGATATAAAGTTGCCAAGATGGAAGAACAATTTCTTATGTAGTTGTGCCACCAAATAAAGGATGAAGAGGAGGAAATTGAAGATTTAGATATTGATGGTGATATCAATCTAATGGATTTATTTGAACTTGAATGTCCAATATAACCATTAAAGGAAATAATCATAGAATCCACTAAAGAAAAAAAGTTATGCAACATACAAATTCTAGAGTAAGAAGGTCAAAAAATGTTATGTCAATTTGTTGTTGAGGAAAAGTTCAATATTTATAAAAATCCATTAAAAGGAATGTGGAAAAAATCAAAAGTGAGGATATTCTTAAATTGGCACATATGGGTGACTATTTCATCGAATCTAAAGTTTTAGAAGTTATGCAAGTCCTACAGGATTATCAAGATGTGTTTCCTACAAAAAATTTAGAACTAAGAGGAGTAGATCCTTCCCTAGGTGAAATGAATATTGAGATCAAAGAGTTTACATGACCCATAAAGAAAAGACCATATAAATTGATTCCAAACATGAAGTTAAAATTGAAGGCTAAAATGGACAAAATTTAGGAATAATGTATCATGTAGAGAAGGTAGATTGGGTTAGTCCCATGGTAGTTTTACCTAATAAAATAGGGGAGATTATAGTATGTGGTGACTATTAAATTTTGAATGACATATGTGACTAATCCATTTATGATTCCCTTCATAGATGATGTTTTGGAATCTATCGTAGGTTATGAAGTTTACTCCTTCATAGATGGGTTCAATGGGTATAATACAATACCCATAATAGAATAAGATAGAACTAAAACAACTTTATGCCATATAATGGGGATATTTTTCATGCAAGTTAATTTCATTTAGCCTCAGTAATACACCTAATTTTTTTTTAGATCAGTGGTGACTACCTTTAAGGACTTCAATAATGACTTTTTAAAAGTATATCTAGATGATTAAGTAGTCTTATTTTTCTTAAAGATCAATTGTCCAAGATACACCTCATGATAGAATTATGCTATGCTATGTGCATTATGATGAATTTGAAAGTGTTTATTTTTTACACATGTTCGTTTCCTACTAGGTAATGTGGTGTGTAGTGAAGGGGTTTTGGTGGACCAGGGCAAAATTGCAATAATTTTTAGTATTCCCCCACTAGTCATCTCAAAATAGTTATGATCCTGTATTGGCCAAAAAATTTACTATCATAAGTTCATCAAGGGATAAGCAACCATTTCTTCCCCATTGGATTATTTTCTATGCAAATATATGATGTTTTCTTGGACCTCTGAGAATCAAACAACTTTCATAAAACTAAATCAGAGATTGGTCACTACAACTATTATAGTTTTTCTATATTGGATTAAGCCCTTTCATGTACATGTTGATGATTTTGGTATTATAGTTGGTGTTGTGATTGCACAACTAGGAGATGGTGGACTAAACCACCCCATACATTTTTCAAGTTGAAAGTTGTCTAACATAGAAAAGAATTATACAATAACTAAAAGGGAAGCAATGGACATAGTGTTTGCATGACATAAATTCATACATGATCTTATTTAGACACCATTTTAATTTTTCATAGATCATTAAGCTATGAACTACATAGTTAATAAGTCTATGCTCTAAGGATGAATTTATAAATAGATGATGCCCTTTCTATAATTCCAATTTTGAATCAACATCAACCCAAGCTGAGAAAATGTTGGTATGAATCATCTCAATTCTATCATGCATGGGGAAAATCTAAAAGAACTATAGGAAGATTCTCTTAATGCCAATCTATTTTGAGTTTTTGTGATACTTGAGAATTTTAAAGAAATTACTAATTTTTTAAAATAAGGGGTATTCCCTACACACTACCAAGAAAGAGAAAATAAGTAGTTTTTCACCTGATATTTGATATATACTATTATAAATGGGCTCTTGTATCATTTGGGGAAGGATTAATTACTCTATAGTTTATTTATGGAACATGAATGTCTGTAAATCTTATAGGAAGCACACCAAAGAATAACATGTGGTCATTTTTTCAAAGAAGCTATTATACAAAAACTATTGTAGAGTGGATTATGGTGTCCATATCCTTTTTAGGATTCACATAGAGTAGCATAACATTGTGATGTATGTCAGTGAATGGGTAAGACATAATAGAATGATGAAATGCCCTTATAAACTTTGTTAGTTGAACAACCCTTTGAATAGTGGGACATCTATTTTTAGGACCTATCAATCCTTTGAGTAAATTCAAAAAATCTAGGTATATTATCACTATGGAAGACTACTTTAAAAAATGGGTTGAAGGTACTATGACTCCTAACTATGAGGTGAAGGATGAATCAAAGTTACTTTATGATAATATTATCACATGGTTTGGATGCCCTATCAAGTTTTTTAGTGATTGAGGGACACACTTCCTGAACAATACTATCAAAGATCTTACTGAATAATTCACGATTTATCATCATAAAAGTAATGGATACCATTTTCAAGATAATGGATAAGTTGAGGATTATAATAAAGTGTTGGGAAATATGTTGAAAAAAATTTATGATGTCAAGAGGGATGATCAGGAAGATCACATTCCTATGATTATTTGGGCTTATCAAAAGCACTATAAGAGGGATACAAGTTTTACTCCATTTCAATTGGTATATGGGCTTGAATTAGTAATGCTTATGGAATATTTAACACCCATTTTATGAATTGCAATGGTTATCAGACTAAGTAATCATGAGTCTCTCACTAATAGGTTTATTAAATTGAATAGGATGGATGAGCATTGATGTAGAGCATCTTGAATGTAGGAATTTCATAAGTAGAGTAAAAAAGCATGGCACAATATGAACCTATGACATAAGGAATTACATAAAGATCAACTAGTTTTGTTATATGATAGTTGCTTCAGAGAATTTCCAAGTAAATTATAGATCAAGTGGAAAAGGCCTTACATCATACATGAAATATCATATCAAGGAACAATTATTTTGAGATATCTATAGGGAACCATTCTAATAGGGTTAGTGAATGGTTGTAGGCTTAAGCCTTACCACCAATAGTATTAATTTATCTCTTTCTAACAAAAGAGTGGGTGCTGAGTAAAATTGAGTAGATTAAGATTTATTACTTTTGTATGTTTTTTTTCTATGTTTTATTTAATGTGTGTGCATTTTTAGGTTATGTGATCTCTTCACCAGATTATGGTACCATTATAATAAATATAACATGTAACACCTATGCAAAGAAGAATTAAAGTGTGTCATTATTAATGTGAGTAGAAGTGAAAGAAAGAAATTAAGTCTAAGAAATGTATGGTCAAGTCACATCAACCAAGATCTAATCCATATATAACAGTCATCCCAAGTAGTTAATGTTAGAGCCTAGGTTTGATTGATCTAATATTTACCATATTAGTAGCTAATCAACATCAATAGTATTTACCCCAATATAGATATAGAATAATAAAATGGTGTATCTTAATGCATGTTTCAATAATTAACTACCTTTATTTTTAGATAGGATAATATTTTACACATTATCCTTCAAATTGATAGCAAAAGGACAGTTCAATATGGCATTATGTAGAAACCAACATGTGTAAAATCTATAAGAGCACAAGGTTGAAAACTAAGTTTGAGTTTTATTATTACAACCATATTATGAGATGACATTCTTGATTCAAGCTAAAAACCAATGTAAAAAGTTTCTAATTTTTAGTATTCAGTATTAGATACAATGGATCATTCATAACTCAATTAAATTTTGATAGATACCTAGAAGGAATAAATGCTCATCAATATTGCACTTCAAGAAACTAAATATATTGATCTAGAGCTATTTGATTACCTTTGAGCTAAAAAACAAAAACTTTTCTAACCATATCTAATAGATGATGCACAACCACTTATTTTTGCATCTCCACATCATTTTGAGAACACAAGCATCGAGTCCTTACTTTAGATTCCTAAGTTTGGTGATTTATGGGATATTGTGAAAATCCCTCTAACCCACTATAATGAGGGTAACATTTACATTAACCTAGATACCACTATCATCATCAATACCAAAACAATAGCTAGAGCTTTGGGCATGTCTACATGGGGTGATTATCTTGCTCCCTACAAGTCAAGAATGCCTCATATCCTTTAGGAATTTAGAGATGTATATGTCTGAGGGTCTAGAGTAATCCAAATTGAATATATCCAAGATGAATTGGTATGCATCTTGGTTGAGTGTATTACATGTAGATTTTGGTAGATGACCAAGTTTACAAAGCAAAAACTAAAAGGAGTGATTGACATTGTACATCACATGATCCATTTCAATGAGTTGTTAAACTAGTTAAAGTACTTTGTATAAGATTTGATTACAAATATCTACAATTTTTTTATAACTTCCAAGAAGACCTTCCAATACCAATTTTTTTATCTTTCTACTATGTTTCACTTAATGGAAGTTTGTTGAAGGAGAGGTAAACCTAAACACCAACTACTAGCTAACATACCAATTTGGCAATTTGATATGGACACCTAATCATGATGTCCTAGCTCATGAGGACAAGTTAAATAAATGGTGGGAGGACTACTTGGATCTTATTCCTATACACCCACGGGTGCCTCTAGATGTCATGTAGTAATTAGGAAAACATATTGTAACTTTTCTTCCAAAAGGCATCATCATTCGTATATATGAGCTACCTAGATCTATATTTAGACCCCTATCATATTTTTTTAACATTACCATGGCATAGGACAAGTTCACTAATCAAAAACCATTTGTAACTAGGCATGCAACACTTCTTCAAGTCATACCATCTATTGTAGTAGTTCCTTTAACATAATAATAACTATAAGCCATAACCTCACAATAGTAGCAAGGAAAACACAATCTCTCCACACAAAAATAACTATAACCTCTACCAAATCATAAGATGAAGAGTACAAAAACTTTTATGTATGACTCTAAGGTACCATAGATTGCAAGCTCTTATGACCTAACTCATATAGGGATTGATGAGCAAGAGGTATACTAGGTAATGCTTAAAGATATGATAAGTGACCTATATGAGAATAATGAGGAGAAGGAGTTATTATTATATAAACTAGTGTGTATAATTCAAGTGCACAATAAAGTCCCCCAAGTCTTTGGGTTGAAATACCACCATGTTCGGCATCCATCTTTTTCAATACTATGCATGAAGAGGTTAAACAAATGTAGATGATTACCAAACTTTTCAAGCAAAAAAATTGTACCACTTTTACATGTGTCAATGTATTTATTGCATTACCTGATAGTATATAAGAATCTCTAGTTTACAAACCCAAAAATCAATAAGAGGATAGGGTTTTTTTCTACTCTCAAAAAATGCACATTTGGTATGGAAACCATTATGTAAGAAGTGGAATATTCTCTTTCCTCAACTTCACTACCAACCAAATGCATGTTGGTTACTTTGGGGTAAAATAAATCATCTATTTCCATCTCAATTATCTAGCTGAGTGATTCACCACCCACAAAATAAGACCTTGATATCAAAAGAGTTAATACTAGATCAACCTGTAGCTAAAGATCAAAAGACTTCATGGGAGGAAATAGGTTACATAACATAATGGTGAGTACATTAAGAAGAAAAGAAATACTAGATGGAGTAGGCTCAATAATAAAAAGTTAAGTAAGCATGCCACCAAGATGAAGAAGTTGAGGCCAAGTAAAAGGATCATGATTTAGAATCTCAATGTCAATAAGCTATTGAGGATGCAAGGAAGGCATAAGAAGTTGTCAATGTAGAAAAGTAGGAACATGAGACACACCAAAAATAGATGGATGAAGAGTAGAGGAACAAAGAGGCTATGCTCATAATGAAGGCCATGGTATTAGACTATAATAAATGATAAGACATAAAGGTATAGGAAAAGAAGGCTCTAGAGGATGCCATTATCACCCAAAAATAAGATAATGAATCTATGAAGATGAAGAAATAAGTTTAAGCCTTGCATAAATAGAAATAAGAATTTGAAGCCTTACATAAATAACAAGCTTAAACATAGTAAGAATAAGTGCATGTAGCCTAGGTGTAGGTTGATCTAGAGGCATAGGTTTAAGTTAAGTCTAAAATAGGTAAGGCTATTTCACTTGAAGGGTATACAAAATAATAAGATCATGTTTAGAAATAGTAGTTAGAAGAATATTAAAAGTAGAAAGTAGAGGAATAAGAATAGAAAAAGAAAGTTGAGGAAGAGGAGCTAAATTTAAAAGTAATAGAGGAAACACAGAGAAAAAAAGGAGATGTGGTATAGTAACTTAAGAATGAAGAAGATGCTAAGGTTCCATAAAAATAATAATAAGGTGGACCAGAACAACTTGTGTAAGAATAAGACAAATCTTCTACTGTAACAAGTGAGTAGCAACTAACCTTGCCTTTGGGAAAAGTCTAGCTTTGGGATGTTGCAACTATAAGAGCTAAGTGTACCACGTTTACCTTCTAATAATGATTATGATAAGATCTGATCTTTCATCTAACATAGGAACTTTGGAAGCCTTCCCACTTTAAAAGGAAGAAGCATTAGATGTTTCCAAGTTACCATTGAAGAAGTGATTGGAGGGCACTACAACAATCTATGAGTCCATCGCATAGATAGTAGCCTTCCTGGAGCATCAAGTCAATAAAACTAAGGTAGATAACATATATTTTAAGACCTAACTACACAAATATACCAA
This sequence comes from Torreya grandis, assembly GCA_037957365.1. Taxonomy (NCBI): domain Eukaryota; kingdom Viridiplantae; phylum Streptophyta; class Pinopsida; order Cupressales; family Taxaceae; genus Torreya; species Torreya grandis. The sequence goes on from JARHVA010004979.1 coordinate 131,495, forward strand.
ACTCACCTAGTATACTTATCTATATTTTACCACTCGAGTAATCAGGGACCAAGTAATGTTTGACAAGTGTAAACTCAAGACACTTGTCTCTAAGTTAATAAAAGATTGGTGCATAGTGAAAAAACTATGTGAATTGGGAACATTGGGATAGAATTTCAAGGCCAAAGTTGACACACTAATTAATATTCTATAGGAGTGCCAAGGGATTCTCAATTCTACCATAGTTCAAGTGTAATATGTTACACATAGCTTGCTTGATTGGAAGCACTAGTTGGATACTAGATTAGCTAGTTTTAGTGTAGACTTTGAAAACGCCACCATAACTAAAGTGAGAATGGGAAACCAATGTATAAATATGGAGGATAAATATGAAACAATCAAATAATAATTAAATTCCTTGGATAATGTGTATTACATCTTTTTAGAATAGAAAATCAAATTATTGCATAGTTCTTTTGCCAGCGTCCAAGCTCAAAGATACACAAACAATATGGAGTAGCTGAGTAGAGAGATTAAGAAAATAGTTATAAACACCAAGGATACATTAAACATCATTAATGATGTATAAATCATGAATATCGTTAGCTACCATGCTCTATTTTTCACCCTACTACATTTGATACAAGAAGTGATGTTAGATTAAAACACTTATAAAATAAAATTAAATCATTTCACTAGCAGAATTATGTAGATTGTGAATACACCTACTTATAAGCCACCCTCATAGGTATAATAGAACATCACATTACATAAATATACTTAGTCCTAGTATAGGGAATCTTCTGATCAAACTTCATCTACATCCATGCCACCACCATCGAGTTGAGTACTATATAGAGTATAAATTTTGAAAATTTTTTATATAATTTTTTATTGGGGAAGAATTAGTAGGATAAATAGGTCAGGTTATTTGAAAACCATAAAGGGTAGTCACCTAGTTATGTTATCCTATGGAAAACCTAAAAAGGGTGATAGGTCGGTATGTTAGTTGAAAACTTGAAAGGGTAGCTAAGTAGTGCATAAGAGGTGAAAACCAGAAACAATGCCTTCAGTGATTATTGTAACTTGTATTAGTCCAACCATTTATTTATCTCCCTATAACTTGTGCATTATAAAATATCTTATGACATTATTTTAAGATGATACAACCTTTTATGTCTAGGAAAGTGTTGATATAAGAATGTGTATTTTAAAGTTGTGAAAGAAATTTTTCTAATATTCATTGCATTATGCACTCATTTCATCATTGTACAACCTATGTTGTCTTATCTTCATGAGTTGTAATATGCTAGAATATGAAAAGACTTCACTTTTGGTACCAAGTATAATAAGATGATGAATAGTTATATATTATAAATGTTTATATATAATTTTGTTTATAAGAAGAAGAGGGATCTACTTTTATAAGAGAACAACATAGATTATATAGTTATGGTTACCTATATGATTTCTTGTTATGTACCTGTTGGCCAAATTTGGCCCACATATATAAATTTGCCTAGATGGATCAGTTTCTAAAGGTCTTGGTATGGAGTGATCAACTAAGCAGATTTCTAGATGGAATGAGTGGATGAAAAGTAGAATACGATCTCATATTTATTATAAAGCTTTTGAAACAATTTAGGGAAGCTTAAAGTGTAATTTATCAATCTTTGAGAAGTAGGTCTTGAAACAAGTATAAGATTGTAACATGAAGAAGACCAACAGGTTTTCATAGTTTTCAAGCATTTAGGATACTAGGTCAAGTTAAAAAAAGTCTTATAAGTCCATTATAACCTTCTAAAAGAGACAATAATTCAAGCATAAGTCCAAAAGAACTAGACTAGCATGAGAACATCAAGCAAAAATAGACTAGTTATCTTGACTATGTATTTAATAAATGAACTTATAGAATTGATCAGGGAAAATAGACCACATGGACATGAATATATTAATACCCAGAAGATCCTATGCAAATTTCATGTCTTGATGAGCTTGATATCCTAAGATATAAAGATTCAAAGTTGAACTTAAAAAATGAAATAGGCATGTGGATTTCATGTTTTATCTTTTAGAAGTAGTTATCAGAATTTAAATATCCTAACATTTAACACAAAAGTGACAAGTGTCTAATTCTTGGGAGTTATTGTCAAGATCAAATGGTAGGCATCAATTTGATAGATGTCAGTGGGTCCCAAGATATAATAGTATGTATTTAATCATATAAAGTAGATCAATGGTGAGCATCAAGTTAAAAGGTCAGTATATATGAGAAGATAAAAAGTAGCAAGATATCAAGTATCCTCATAGAGATCTAATAGTATGCATCAAATGAAAAAGTTAATGGGTTTAAGAAGATCAACTGTACACATTCACTAATATAGAATAGATCAATAGTGAGTAACAAATCAAAGGTTCAAAGTATCTCTAGGGTGAATATGCAAGTGACAAGTGTATCAACTACGTTAGTCTATCAGAAGATCTATGGCTTGTGTTTAATCATGCAAAAGTAGATCTACAATGTGTAAGAGGTCATAAATTTTGTAGGATATTAAGGGACAAATGTAGAGGTAACAGTTAGTACAATATGAAGAGTCCAAATCAATATCAATTGCCAATAATTAAGGTTTAAGATGAGATAATTTCAAAGGCCTAGATTAAGGTGAATGGTTGATATAAAAGGTTAAAGATTACGATACTTACACTGAAGGTCAAAACATGATCCAAGATAAAATATAATGGATTTTTGAAGATCAAACATCACCATTAAATATTTTTAGAGGTATAATAGGTATTTTAGGACCTAATATAGAGATCAAATATGGACTAATAGTTATCGAATCAAGATTAAACATATGTAGATCTTGTCGATATATTGACTATACAAAAACCAATAATTTGGATTGGTTTTCAAATATAATGTAAATATCTATATTCAATATGGAGTAGGGGTAGATGTGTAAACATGAAGAAGTGTCATGACTATCGACATGGTTGTGTTTTTGAAAAACAAGTACATGAAGTGGCTAAAATTAGACTTATGGCATGGCTTTATCAATTCCATATATATAAGGACCTTGCCCTCATAATGAAGTAGGTAGAGATGGCATAGAGTCCAAAGATGGAAATATAATGGTTAGAGAAAGTAATTATAAAATTTAATGGATTTCAAAGTGCCTAAGTGTTTTCCTTCATAAGCAGGATCATGACTAACCACCTTTGGCAACTATTATCTTCTAGTACATTTTTCTCAACCAATGAGAAGATTCAACAACTATTGGGACAAATACAAAGTTAACATGTCAAATAGAGAATTGGTGCTAATTTTATAAAAAAGGTGTTAGCTCAATTAATTATTTCTATACTCATGCTTCCTCTTCTCTCTCTTCCTTTTGAAAATATTACCCATTCTTTCCATTTTGTAAGCTCTCTCTCTCAGTTTTCAAAAGAAATGACTCTCTCTCAAATATAAAAGAGTATAGAATATCATTTTACAAGGCTATACCTTGTCAAAACTTGTATGAAATACCTATTGAGGATAATATAGATTTCCTTTACCTATCTCTTTCTCTTAAACTATGATTAGTAAGCTTGTGCATGATGGCATTGTGAAGGAGAATCTTCCATGCCCATTGTCATTATTTCTTGACTATTTTAGGTTGATTTCTAGTTTATTTTAGGTCTAAATTTGTGTTATTTATACTATTAATATAAGCTTGGTGGGGATCTTATAATTATTCTTATCTTCACTCATTGCTTCATGAACCTAGTGTATAAAATAATTATGCAATTAGTTAGATTTTGAGATTATGTGAGCTAGTGATATCTTGTTCTTCTTTAATGTATGTTTCATACTTGTGTTATTTTTAATTTAATTTGGTGCATCACCATTTTATCCCTAATAGGATACATTTACCCCTTCTCTAACCCTTTTCTTAGTGCAAACATTAGTATAGGTGATCCATTAAGAGGAAACTGACTTTCTATGGAGGTTCAACCCCACCAAAGGCAACCGACAGCATGGGGTTATTCCTATAAAATATCTCAATAGGAAAGGGCCTAAATAACCCTCTATAAGGGTGAATATTGATGTTACAATAGTTTCTGGAATTCCCAATAGAACATACATTTAAAATAAGATTGGTCAAAGTTTGATGTTTGTTTGATCAGTTTGTAGTAGTTATAACTTCTAAGCAACAACCTCTAGTAACTCCAAAAGAAAATTCAATATTATAGTAGTAGAATAATAACTTCATCTCATGCCAAAGGTGATAATAAGGTCAGATTTTAGAGGTATTCCAATTAAATTTGTTGAATTGACTTTAAATTTAGTCAAAAGTTTAATGTTTTCTAATACACACCCATATAAATGCAACTTTGTTCCTAGATCACTTTCAAATCCTACCCCTATAAGGAAATATTTTTTAAACCCTTTCATAGCTATGGCAATCCTTAGATATTTTTTGGAATTTAATGACCAAAGTCCTCTGGCCTCCCTCAATATGATCCTATTCTAGTAGCATCTCTCAAAAGTGTCCCTTATTTTACTAGAGACCAAGCCACAACCCATTATGAACACCTCATGGATATAGCCAACATATGTAACATTCATGATATTAATGAGGAAAATTTGGGAATTAGGTTATTGGCCATCCCTTTCAAAGATAAATCCTTAGATTGGTATAGAATCCTTAGTTATAATTCCATTGCCACATGAGACCAATTAAGGGAGGCTTTCTAAAAAATATTTAAAGATAAAATTTACCATTTATCACTTGTAGAGAAATTAATTGTAATAAAAAGAACCCCTCATAAGGTCATGCAAGACTTCAATATAAGGTTCCAAAAGACTTGGGACATAAACCTAGTCTCTATTAGGCCCACCCTATATTCTTTCTTCCTACACTATTTGAAGTCCCTAATTAGTGTAATGACAATGATGATCCATTCTATGGGAGGGAACACATTTCCAAGTGAATATGAGGTGGCAATCAGAGCAAAAAATTGCCTAGTATAGCCTGGAAAGCTAATACCTAGACCACCAATGCCTTTATTCCCTAAGATCAGACCATCCCCTAGTTTTATTCCTCCCCTTGATTTCATTCCTCCTACACCTATAATTCCTACTATTACTTCACCTAGGCAATAAAAATATTCCACTAGTGGATGTAGTGATTCCCAAGAATAAAAGAACTTTCAAGAGCTTAAGATCGTGTTCTAATCTTTGAAAAATCAACTAGTTAAATTAAGAAGTATAAAGCTTTCAATATGCCTCACCAAGACTCATATCAACCTTAAAAACAATCTTACCAATCATGTAGGCCACCCTACGAATGAAACATCCAAGGCCAAGGCCAAGGTCAAAACCAAGGATAAGGATATCCTAGCTACAATAGATATAACGAGTATAATCCAAATGTTGTAAGCATTTCCAAAAATTTGGTCCTTGTTAAAAATAATGTTTCTCAATAACCTAAGGGTAACATGCGTTTAAATCAATATTTTAGGCAATCCATTGTCCCAAACATTGATTTTAATCAATATTTCAATTATCAATGGTAGGAGGCTACCAATTATGGGTACAATCAAGATCTTATGGCTTAGAACACAGAGGTGCCCATTATGAAAAAATTAGAAGAGCCTAAATAATTTCAAATACCTAATCAAGGACTAAATTAGTTAGGTGTTACAATGGTTAACTATGAGAAAGAAGAGTGTTATGCACTCAATCAGTAGGTTAGTCCTATTTAGACATACATTCTAGTGGTAGCATATACAAGGTTTAAAATAAAGAACACGAATGGTAAATAGGAAATAATCAAGGAGACTCCTACCATTACTCCTTCAATATAAAATCCAAACCAATATGTTGCTATTCCAAGGGTTCTAATAGCTCTAAGGAATCAAGATTATGAGAATTCATTTGTTCCCCAAAACTCATAAATTTAAAGTATAGTTATGGCTCCCAAAGCACAACTAAAGGTTGGTGTTTCACCCATCAACATTATAGAAAAAATGAAAAGGTCAAATGTGAGCATTCCAATGTGGGATATACTCTCCCTACCTATTTAGGTAGACATCCTTCAAGAAGAGTTGTTAAGAATTGATGTTTTTGAGAAACCACCAGTCAAGGAGAATGTGGTTCTGACTAATATAGCCAAAGGACCTAGTGAAAAGAATGTAGGTAAGGTGGTCAAACCTACTCCCTTATACATTTTATTAATCATTGGTGACTCTTTAGTTCATAATTTATTGGTACACAATGGGGCTAGCACCTAAATAATGTCAAAAACTATAGCAGACTATCTTGGTCTAAACTATGAACCCCAATCTAAGGGAGTATTGTAGCTTGATGGTTCCTCTACCAAGCCATTTGGTATCATCAAAGACCTCAAATTGACCCTACATTATTTTTGTAGGGTCTTTCTTGTCCAAGATGTATTGATATTTGATGTACCTCCTCATTTCTCCATAGAATATCGATAGAATTAACTATAAATATTGGAGGTTATCTTATTGTATATTGGTCATTCATGGCATTCAAGATAAGATATGGAACCAAGGCATCAATTAAGGTTAATCCCATTTAATAATTCCACATAGAACCTTATTTACCAAATATCAAAAACCTCAATTTCACCATCCTTGATGAGGATGAACATATGGTTGGTCAAGAATTAAACACTGACCCTAAGGAGATACCAAACATGTTCTTAGATTAACTATGTAATGATAATAATTTGGTTTATCCCTTAGAAGGAGATGAAAAGAGGGACATGGTGTTTACTAATTTAATGAAGAGAGTCAGTCCATGCCATCCCTCATTGAACCTAAAGAAGATCCTAGTAGCTTATGGAAATTATTCTTTGATGGTTTAAGGAGAAAACATCAAGTAGGTACAAGTAAAATGCTGGTATCCCCATCGAGTGACAAATATTTATCTTTTTATAGGTTTTAATTTAGTTTATCTTATAATTTAGTAGAATATGAATATCTCATCTATGGCCTCCAATGGGCTAAGAAAAGAGGAATCAAGTAGTTTCAAGTTTATGGGGATAGTGAGCTAATAGTGCACTAGGTTAGAAGCCAAAATATCACAAAGAATCCCTTGATTAAGTCTTAAAAACATAGAGTGTGGGACATAATTAAGTATTTTGAGGATTTTAACATCCAAGTAGTACCAACAAACCAAAATGGGCATGCTGATAAGTTTGTAGTTATGGGATCTTAAATTTATATCTAAAATGACTTAAAAAGGAACAAGGTGTAGCCAAATGTCAAAGTGGTGGTGACACCATTTGTTATATATAATGAACCTCATTGGTATATCTTTTAAAATGACAAGAAAATTTATTGTTTCCTATAGAAGGAAGTAGAATTGTCATCAATGAACCAAGAAAAATTTCAACATTAATACGAGGAAAAAAATAGTTCAATTGCAATCTAATAATCTTCCTAAAGGTCTTGTCACCCTTTAAGGTCTTTTCCATTAAGGAGATCATATGATAAAATACAAGGCAATGATGTCAACCAATGAATAGAACTATGAAAAAGTCTTTATCTTCAAGGATAGGCTCCTCAAACTTGGGAAGGTAAGTACTAAAGTTGAGAGGTATACTTTCATATAACTTTGTAAATAATATGGAGAGATATTTTCTTGGGAATATAGTGACCTAAGAGGATTTAATCCCAAGCTATCCCAACACACTATAGAATTAGAGGATAATTCCAATCCTATCAAGCATAAGCAGAGGCCTATAAACCCCAAAATAGAAGAGATTATTAAGAAATAATTGACTAATTTAATTGAATCCAAGACCATATTTCCCATTAATCACTCCTCATGGGTAGCGAATTTGGTGCCTATGAGGATTAAGAGTGGGGAAATATGATTATGTGTTGATTAAAGGGACCTTAATAGGGTCTCTTTGAAATATCAATACCCATTACCATTCATGGATCAATTCCTTTAGATAGTTACTGGTTCAAAATATTTTTCCCTTTTGGATGGGTATTCAGGTTACAACTAGGTATTGGTGAGAGAAGAAGATGTCTATAAGACTGCCTTCACCACAAAGTGGGAAATATATGCTTCCAAAATATGTATTTTAGATTTTCAAAAGTTGGGGAAACTTTAGAAAGAGCCCTAGGCATGGCTTTACAAGGGTTACTAAATCAAATGGTTCTAGTCTACTTGCATGGCATCTTAGTTTTCTCCATGAAGGCTAGTGAACACATGGAGCATCTAAGGTTGATCTTTGAAAGATTTATATATTATGGGATCTCATTAAATCCCAAGAAATGTGTGTTTTTGATTCATGAAGGAAAGATTTTGGGTCACATTGTCTCAAAGGAGGGACTATCCATTGATCTTTACATAATAAGTTCTATGTTAGCACTATCTCTACCCAAGTACAAGAAAGGAATATAAAGTTTCCTTGGGAAAATAATATTTATGATAAGGTTTATACATATTTTTACAAACTTGGTCAAACCCATCACCACCATCTTGAAAAGTATCCAAGTGTTTGCTTTTTCAAATGAAGGTAAGGCAACATTTGAGGCCATCAAACAGGTCATTGCCTAAGCACCTTCGTTCATGAATGCTGATTTCTCAAAAGATTTCATATTTTACACCTTTTTAAATGTTGAAAACATATCAAATATGTTTATCTATATGAATAGTGAAGGACTTGAGCAACCAATTGTGCTTTTTATTTAAGGGCTAAAGGGATATGAGGTAACATATACTTTCATATAAAAATAGGTTCTTGTAGCTTTGAGGAGCCTAAAAAAATTTAGACCAATGCTCTCTAATAGTAAGGTTCATCTTATGGTGTCTCATTTCATAGTGAGGGAATTTCTCCTCAACAAGGATTTGAATGATAAAAGAGTAGGTTAGATTACCAAGGTCATGGAGTATGATGTGGAGATCAAAGTCACCAAGCTAGTAAAAGGCAAAGGCTTGTGTGAGCATATGGTGGATAATATTCAAGAAAATAAAGAAGGTATTTTAGTGACACAAGATAGCCCACAAATAAATTCACCTCCACTTCATGATAACTGGCTCTAGAATGTGACACATTCTTTTATGATAGGAGAATTCCCTCAATGTCTAAACAAATCAAAAAGAAGGTATTTAAGGATTTAGTCCATACTTTATGCATTAGTTGATGGTGTTATGTTTAGAATGGACCTCAATGGGGTAATTATTAGGTGCATTGATGGCAATCAAATGACAAAGATATTGGAATAGTTTCATGATGGACCTACAAGAGGCCATTTTGGTCCAAGTAAAACATTAGCAAAGGTAATGAGAGTTGGCTATGATTGGCCTAGTATTTTCAAAAATACCTATACATGGGTTAGAAAAGGCCAAAAGTGTGATATATTTATAGAAAAGTAGAGATTAACATCTCTTCCACTCAACCCAATCCATGTAGAGTAGCCCTTCATGCAATGGGGGATGGACTTCATTGGGATGATAAATCCACCTTCAAATGTAGGGAAGAAATGGGTGCTCACTATAATTGATTACTTCACTAGATGGGTGGAAGTAATTACCTTGAAAGAAGCTAATGAAACAATAGTATTGGACATCTATGATAGCATAGTGATTAGGTTTGGTATCCCTGGTACTATAATTTTAGATACTGCCTTAGCATTTATGGACATGAAGACAAGTGATTGGAAACCTAAGTTGGGAATCTACCTTAGCACATCTTTCAATTACTACACCAAGGCAATGGACTATAAGAGTCCACAAATAATAACTTGCTAAGGATTATTAAGAGGACCACGGAAGATAATCAAAGCATGTGGCATATAAAGCTAAGGACAAACTTATGGGCTAATAGAGTGATTCTTAATTAGAAATTTTATATATCTCCTTATATATAAAAATGAATCCAAATTTCCCATTTCTATTGAATTTCCTACATTAGAGTTGGTCCATTAGTTGGAGTTGATGGAGAGTGAGCCCATGAATGTGAATAAGATAGAACTCATGGAGCTTGAAGAAACTAAGGACCTTGTAATGAAGATAGAGTAACATCAAGCTCAGGTCAAGAAAGCCTTTGACAAGAGAGCCATAACAAGGGACATCAAGGAAAGGGACCTAGTCCTCAGGTGGGACTCAAATAAGGCCAAACCAGGCAACCATACCAAGTTTGATAGCTTATAGATTTGTCCTTATTTTATCCATGGTTTAAAACAACATAATGATGTTTAGCTTACCCAACTAGATGGAGAGGTATTACCTATCTTAGTCAATGGAATTCACTAAAACCCTTGTAATTAAATTTTTTTATAGCTATTGTATGATATTATAACATATTAGGATAGTTTTTGATGATTTCTTATAAGTTCCTTGAGCACATTTCCTTTCAGTCATGTGATTTCCTCTTAATAAGTGCCTTAGGCATAAGTTGTTTATTTTTATCTTTTGTTCCTTTTTAATTCAAGAGAAAGCTTCAAAAAGGATCAACCCTCTAGTCAATATCAAAATAGTTTTAGTTGGGAAGAAATCTTGAGACTATACGACCAATAGATCAGTTAAAAGCTACTAGTATTTTGCATAGTAGGTATGCAACCCTAAGATGTTGCTAGAAATTTTGACCAAAGGCAGCCCACATATAGAATTTTGACTAGATGGATTAGTTTATAAAGGTATTGGTATGGAGTGATTAGCTAAGAAATGTTCTAGATGGAATAATTGGATCAAAATTAGAAGAATAAGATCTCATATTTCTTACAAAGCTTTTGAAACACTTTAAGCAAGATAATAATATGCTTTGTTGATCTTTGAGAAGTAGGTCTAGGATTGTAAAATGCATAAGACCATCATGTTATCATAGTGTTTCAAGCATTCAAGAGCATGTATTTGGTTACACAAAGTTTTATAAGTCTATTAAAACATTCTAAAAAAGATAATAGTTCAAGCACAAGTCTAAAATAACCAGACCATCATGAGAATATCATGACCACATAGACATTAATGTCTTCATACTTAAATCATCATATAAAACTTTCATGTCTTGATGAGTTTTCTTTCTCAATATATAAAGCTTCAAATTTGTACATGTCAAGTGAAATAGATGTGTGAATGTCATGTTTTGGCTTTAAAAAGTATCCATTAGAATTTAAATATCCTAAGGTTTAATGCGAGAGTGAAAAGTGCCCAAATAATATATAAGGTCAAGATCTAACTATGAGTGTCAATTTGATAGATGTCAGTGGGTCTCAAGATCTAATAGTGTGTATTTATTCATATAAAGTAGATCAATGATAAGCATCAAGTAAAAATGTTAGCATAAGTGAGAAGCTAACAAGTGGCAGGATCTCAGGTGTCTTGATAGAGATCCAATGGTACAATCAACTAACGAAGTTAGTGGGTATAGGTAGATCAATGGTGCATGCTCACTCATATAGATCAGATCAATAATGAACAATGAGTCAAAGGGTCAAAAGATCTCTAGGGTGAATATGTAAGTAAAAAATGTCTCAACTATGTTAATATGTCAGAACATCTATGGCTCAATTTTAATCATGCAAAATTAGATATATGGTCTGAGAGGTTAAAAACTTAGTAGGATCTTATAGAACAAATGTAGATATGACAATTGGCATAATATGGAGAGTCTAGATCAAGATTAGTGACCAATAATGAAGGCTGAAGGTGTTATAATTTCAAAGGCCCAGATTAAGTTCAATGGTTGATATCAAAGGTTGAATATTATGAGACTTTGACTAGAGGTCAAAACATGATCCAAGCTAAAATAGAGTGGATTTTTGAGGATAAAACATCACCATTAAAGATCTATAGAGGTAGAATAGGTCTTTAGGACCTAATAGAAAGATCAAAGATGGACTAATAATTGTTAAAGAAAGACTAAAAATATTTCAATCTCATAGATATATTGACTATACAAAAATCAATAATTTGGATTGGTTTTCATATATAGAGTAAATATATATATTCAAGATGGAGTAGGGGTAGATGTGTAATCATGAAAAAGTGTCTCAACTATTGACATGGTCATATTTTTGGTAAACAAGTACATGAAGCTGATAAAATTAGACTTATGGCATGGCTTTATCAATTCCATAGATACAAGGACCTTGCCCTCATAATGAAGAAAGTGGATATGGCATAGAGTCCAAAAATGAAGATCTAGTGGTTGGAGAAAGAAACTATAACATTTTATGTATTTTAGGGTTCCTAAGGGTTTTCCTTCATAAGCAGGATCATGACTCACCACCTTTGGAAACTATTATCTTCTAGTGCATATTTCTTAGAGAATTAGTAGATTTAAGGGCTATTGGGATAAATAAAAAGTTAACTTGTCAAATAGAGAATTGGTGATGATTTGATAAAAAATGTGGTAGCTCAATTAATTACTTTTTTACTCATGATTCCTCTTCTATCTCTCCCTTTCTGATATATTACCCATTCTTTTTATTTTGTAATCTCTCTCTCTCTCTCTCTCTCTCTCTCTCTCAAATTTTAGAAGAAAATACTCTCTCTTAATTCTAGAAAAGTAGAGACTCTCATTTGATAAAGCTAGACCCTATCAAAACTTGTATGAAAGACATCTTAAAGATAATAAATATTTCCTTTACCTATCTCTTACTCTTGAACTATGTTTCATAATATTGTGCATGATGGTATTGTGAATGAGAATCTTCCATGCCCATTGTCCTTCTTTCTTTACTATTTTAGGCTATTTTCTAGTTGATTACATGCATGTATTTGTGTTTTTTCTACTATTAATGTAAGATTAGTGTGAATCTTATAATTCTTCTTAGCTTATTTCATTTCTCTTTAAACTTAGTGTATGAAATACTTATGCAATTAGCTAGATTTTGAGATTGTGTGAGCTAGTGCTATCTTATACTTATTTAGTGTATGTTTCATGCTTGTGTGATTTATCATTTATTTTAGTACATCATCCTTTTAGATTTATTAGGATACCTTAATCCTTTCTCTAACCCTTTTCTTAGTGTAAACATTATTATAGGTGATCCATTAAGATAAATCCTTCTTTCTTTGGAGGTCCAACCCCACCATAGGTGACCGAAAACCTAGGGTCATTCCCATTATGTAGATAAATTAGAAAGGGAATGAAGAACCCTATCTAAGGGTGAAAATTTATGCTACAATAATTCCTTGCATGTTATCTTGTGTGTAATGTCTTGACTACTTTCTATTTGAACTACTCTGAATGCATTATTTTAGTTTATACACTACTAGTTATTATTAAATTCATCTAAAATACAAAATAATTAATGCATATTATGTTTCTATCATCTAATTTCCTATACTTAGTGATAAAATATTCCATGCACATGAATTATCTCACAACTATCCTCATTCTTAACATGTTTTTATGTTTCAAGAATCTCTTATAAGACTAGCATCAACCTAGGACAATTGCATTGATGCTACTTTCTATACTCAATGTAGGTGTCCTATAAAACTTACCTACTATAAAATGATGTGACAAACTAGATGCTTCTAGGTTTGTCTTGACTTCTACTCTAGTGCATATAGATCTAGGTCATAAACATAAGACTAGTCATAAAAAGAGATATACCAAGGGGCACAACATAGAACATATACAAGACTTCTAAGAGTGGGAAAGGTCCATAACTGAGAGAAATAACAAAGTTCTCATTTTTCCAAGTGTAAATGACTAAGGTTCTATATAATTCATGAAATAACATTTGCACATATACAAACACATTTTAATATTCTCACATAATCAGATTTTATCTTGGTATACTAAATCTTGGATAATGACTTCCATTTAGATTAATCTTTGGAAATTTATTCTTCCATCCATAATAATCCCCCACTCACTTCCATTCCTAGTTCTAGAATGAGTTTTACCTTAGTGTATAGTCTGGTAATTAGCCCAAAAATTTAGAAAACCATAAATATTAGAGTCTCTATAAGAATACAAAAAATATTTTCATCCAAAAATTCTAAAAACATTTTTACATCGTGAAACCTATCCAAAAATTTTGATTACTAAGCATTTTTGTTCTTGGGCAATGTGTTCCTTAGACATCCCATCTCCTTTCACCCTTTTATCCCCTATTAATTCAATACTTGAGGTAAAAAATAGTTCCCCATTTATTCAAAATCATCGTTTAAGTATAAAATATATAAAATTTCATAAAAATAGAAATATATAATAATTTAAAACCGTTACAAAAATCAAAACAATAAAAAAATCAAAAGTAACGTAAGATATGCATTTGATTTTTGTGTGTGACAATATTTTTACGTTTTTGTTTTCTTGATTTAATTTTTTTGTTTAGTGTTGAGTTATTCATTATGTGTACTAAAATGGTGTTATCATGGTATTATATACCATGGTACATCCCATCATGCAATTGTGTTTTAGTTAGTACTTATGTGTATTAAAATGGTTTCATCATGGTATTCTATATCATGGTGCATCATTTCATACACATGAAAATATCATGATTCATCTTTCCATTATATAAAAACTATAATATTTATCAAACCATTTACCTAACTAATCAAGATTAACAATATTTTTTCCATTTTTAATTACAAGAACACATATAATTCCATCCACATTCAAAAATATTCCATATATAATAAGGTATCCACTTAATGACTACCCAAGTGCACCTTGATTCATCCTCACAAACTTTCCCATTAAGCTTGTAAATCTATTTTAACCAATAAATCAAATTGTCAATCTCTTTTTACTACCCATTACAATATTCAATCACAATAAAACACCATCCCAACACCATACCTCTATTTCTACACATCCACAAACACACTTATTTTTATTAGCCCCTTTGACTAATACTACTCCCATATCATCCACCTTATCATCTCTAAAGCCACCATATAATATGTGACAATGTTTATCACCTCCCTCATCATCACTTCTTAGCTAAATATTTATTTTATAACTCTACCACCATTTTCATTCACTCTCCTATCATCTTTCATATCATTATTTCTAATCCTTTGTTTGGCCATATCCTTCTCTTCCATGTCCTTCCTTATTCTCCACCATCATCACCAACCCATATTATCCTTGGTCTACTTTATTCCTCTTTTAAGTAATTTCACCCTCTCCCATATATCTCATCATCATGTTTCCTATACAAAATCTAATTCTCAATCCCCTATTGACTTACATTCTTTCCCATCCTATTTAATCACCCTCAATCCATCATTTTTTCATCACCACCATTTTAACCTTTTCTTATGCATTTTTTTTCACTCTAGAAGGAATTACACTCAATAAATCCATAATAAATATGAGAATTTCATTCCACTTATTGTTTCCATTTTCATTCCATTTATCCCACCTCCAACATTCATGCACTTTATTTCCTTTCCCAATTTGCATACATATCCTTCATATATATATATATATATATATATATATATATATATATATATATATATATATATATATATACATAATATATATATATATATATACATAATATATATATATATATATATATGTATGTATGTATGTATGTATGTATGTATGTATGTATATTTATCTTTTGATAAACCTTCCACAATTTCCTTGTTGATATTTTTCACTTTACTAAACCAAGTTAAATTTTGATGATGTGATAATATTACAATGTGTGTGTATATGTATATGTACCAATGAAACATGAGTTAAAATTTTATTTATATATTCATCAAGATTAAAACTAGACAAACAATGGGAGGATTGATAAGGATAAGATGAACTTAGTGATATTATATTTGTACCAGTATATAAATTGAAGATGGGATGGTATGGTTTGAGTATGACCCATATGAAAATAAATAATTATAAACAATATACACTAAACATGGTGTCATGAGATTGTTTTCACCATGGTACTTTACCAAAGCAACATAAAAATGGTTTTCACCTTTAACCTATTTATTTATCTTTCTCTTGTGATTTTTTGAATATCAATAATTGATCCATTAAAAATGGAATCACTTGATATGCATGATATTAATGGGCTCATAAATTTATTAAACATATTAATTAAATAATTTCTAAATACTTGATCCATACTTGACAATGAAATTATATGGACTCAACAATTTTGGTTCAAATTTGACTTTATTTTCTTGATCAATGTTGGTATTAATTTGATTATTTTTTTTATAAGATATCCAATATGAAATTCCCTATCTTTTATTTTATTACTATATTTATGGTGAAGACGGCTATGATATGCTTATTGGTGATCAAGTGCATGGAGTATTTTCTCATCTAGAAGTTCTATCTCATATAACCATAAAGATTTGTATTCTTCATCATCAATTACATCCTACAATGAGATACATAATGAAGGTAGCTTGATTTATATTGGTAAAATGGATTTATTTCCATATAGAAGTGAATAAGGGATTGCCCCTATGGGTGTATGTATACTAGTGCAATAAACCCATAACGTGGGATAAAGTTAAAAATACTAGTCATGGCCAGTACCATTGATAAACTACTTGAGTAGTTTAAGGATGTTCTTATTGTATGCATTTACTTAGACATTTCCTTGAGGATAGTATGGTGTGTATCATTTATCTCAGATATGAAATTAATTACAAATGGATTTGACATATTTATTTTTAAATACATACCATTGTCAATAATTCTTTTAGATGGGATACTATATGCCAAATGATATGATTTAGGATGAGCTTTGGGATTTGTTTTCTAGATATGTAGGTGATTTATATTTCCTCTACCCATTTGGTAAAGTACTTAGTGGGAGTGATTATTTATTTATGACCATCAAAAGAACTAGCATTAATTTTAACAATGAGATCAAGCCCCCATGTAGAAAATAGACAAGGAGTTGTTATGGGATAAAAACATTGGGGTGAAAAATGAATAAGATCCCCATGGTGTTGACATGATACACAATTTTTAACACATTGACATGCATTTTATTCCATTTTAAGCCACTAATATCATGTTCTTAGAATTTTCTTATAAAGAACCATTCAGATAGTGTATACACCAAAAATGCCATCATGGACCTCCTTGATATCTAAGGTAGTTTATTATTAATTTAAACATCACAAAAGGGTTATGCCATAACCTATATGATATAATATGTTATTGAGAAGTGTGAAACATGAAGTATGTTGGATAAATTATTTTGTGTGGTTATGGGATAGGTGTGGGGTATGTTATTTTCAAGGAGATATGTGTAGATGTCTTGATACCAATGGCATTTGGGATTAAAAATATAATAAACCATTTTAGATTCATGGATCTCATATTATATAACCATCAATCCTTCAACCAAGAATTATCTTTTACAAGTGTTTAGATTCATGTTGATAAGATAATTGAAGTAGCCATGGCACTTGTTGTTTTATTGTTTTACCAAGGAACTTATTCAAACTTAATGTGCTTGAAATATTATTTCAATCTATAAAACATTCATGTTTAAGGAATATTATTATCATATTTTTATTGATATTCATCATTGAATTATTTTATGATAGGTTGTGAGTCACCGTAGATTGAGAAGTGTTGAATATGCCACTAGATGGCTAGTTTTAAACCATAAATAAGAGAATCATACTCTAAAATGTTATTTGTGAAACATAATACTATAAAAAATTATTTTGGGATAAAATAAAATTTTATTGTAATGATTAGGATACCTACCCTTGACTCATGATTGTTGAAGGAATCATCAAAATATAACTATCATTATAGAGACCTATCTAGGGATAAAATAGACTCATTAGGAAAGGCCATAGTTAATGGTTTGTCTATAAAAGGGTGTTATAATAATTTATATGCAAGGATGTGAAAATTTTTATATATTTTATTAACATACTCAATGCCAAATTCACTTAATAACATAACTCATTTATCCATCATTCCTATAAGGGCCGATTTGGAAAGAATATACTTAAGAGGATCAATTTTGGAGATGTAATGTTATAAATTTTGAAAGGTGAAGAAAAATACTAAAAATAATTTTTAAATTATGGAATAATTAAGTAAATAAGATACCAAATTCCTATTTAAGTAATAAAATACTCTTTTAGTCCCTTGTTCATAATTTTATGCTAAGAGTGCCCCTAAGGCATGTTCTATAGTTGAAATGTATAATAGTAGTGGTTTTCCTAGAGTAGGTCATATCATGATTTTAGGATTGAATAAATATTTTTTTGAGATTAGAAAATACTAGTTTACACTCTTTATTATAATAAAATAAGTATGTTTTTTAAGAAGGTGTTTAACTAGATGACATATATTAACAAGCTGGGATATGAATCTTTGAATGGCCTAGATTTGTCCTAACAAATTGTAGTGTTGTTTGAGATTGTTTCGTGGAAGAATATTTGTTATATATTTTACTTTGGATGGATTAAAGTCTATTCAAATTTTTGATACTATAAAACCTAATATTTTTCTTGTTGTAACCTAGAAACATATTTTTAAAGATTCAATCATACTTTGTATTCCCTTAACCTTTCAAAGATATTAGTATCATTATGAGGTGATCCTATTGTGCTTTAAATTTAACCAATATTTCATATGCATAGTCCTCAACAATATCTTAAATTAGGTCATGAAATATGACAACCATAACATGTTGATATGTTGCCCTAACATTATTTAGACCAAATGGCATGACTTGATAACAAAAAGTGCCCCAAATTGTAAGGAATGTTGTTTTGTATTGGCATTTAGGTGAAATTTAGATTTGGTTATAACATAATAAAACATACATGAGATAATATTTCATGGCTTAATATTATGTCTACAATCATATCATTGTTTTGGATTAGAAAGTAAAAATTTGGACACATTTTGTTGAAATCCTTAAAGTTTATGTTTACCCTAATTCTTGCTATAGTTTTGATAACTAGAACTATATTAGAGATCCATTTTGAATAATTAATAGGTAATGAATACTACCTCCAATTATTTTTTCAATTATTATTTCACAAGTAGTGATTCCTTAGGATGCATTTTTATAATCTTTTACTTAATGGGTTTAACATCTGAATGGAAGGTGATGTATTATGAGTGATGGTTACAACCTAGGCATATATGTTTATGACTAGGAAAAAATAGATAAAATTACATTAAAAATATGGTTAATAGTTTTGGTTTAACATGAATAATAAATTTTGAAAGCTTCACAATTTTGGTTATTCCTTTGTCATAATAATTATGTCAATAGTTTCTTTGATCAAGAATATGGACTCGTCTTCAAACTATGAATGAGGATGAGGATTAAGTTATTTTTATATTACTTCATAATTGTCATCATCCATTAGTTATTTATATATTATCTCACTAAAGGATTGATATTTTTTGAATTAATTATTTTTATGATCATTATATTATTTATAATTGAGGAGTTATGCTTATTCCTCAAGGTACACTAAATTTTCCAAATTTATTGCAAATCCTTTTTTATGGTCACCTGATGGAATATTATCTCTAAGTTATATGAATTAAATATTTTAGTCATAATTATGGAAATTTTTGAATGAGATTGGATATTTTTAGTCTCATCTAATGAGTTTAGGGTGTTTGAGTTCAAGGGTTAAGATGACTATGTCATGAAAACACTTTTTGGATGAAAATTCCTTATAGCATCTATGAACATAACTCATTTTGATGTTAGAATAATACTCCTCAGACATCATAGAAGAATCAATGATGTAATTATATGTATTAACACTAGTTATTTTTATCTAATACCCTGATACTATTTATTTTATTTATAAATTATTATTTATATAAGACCCAATTCAGGGATTCGAAGGCCTTTATTTTTATAATTCATAAAATTTTAAAAAATAAATTTTGTTATATGATATTTATTACTTTTAAAACATCTTACAAGCTCATCATTATAAAACCAGTATAGATTAGATTATTCAATCTATTCATCTAAAAGGAATCCACCTTCAACAAAAGGGGTTTTACCAAATTGATGGATAATTCTTTTTTCTTTCTATAGTGTGGTCTACCATGGTTTCTAGGAGACATATATTTTGCCTAAGTTATAGAAATATTTAATTTCATATTCCTCCATGCCTTTTCCAACAATTTTAAGCTTAGATTTATTTGGTGGGGATATAAATTTATATTTAGATGGTTGGCTTTTAGATGTAGAAGGTATGCCATTTAGATGACATAGTTTGAAATTTTTGGTGAATCCTCATTTGTATCATAGGTATATAATATAGTAGGCAAATAATTATCTTTTTGGTATTGTCCTTCCAATAATTTGTAGTATTAGAAGGGTTGGGAATCACCAAGAATGGTAATTTACATATAAAATGGGAAATTTAAGACATTTATGGAGTGCGAATGGGACAAAATCCATGGCTTGAATCTATGGTGATAAAAGAGTAGGTGATATGGAAGTTCAATATCTAGGATGTGTATTAGTGTTTATTGTATAACATGCCTAACCATAGGGGAATTTGTATAGTATTAGATGACTAATTCTCCATATTTTCATAAGCCTTGATGGTTATAGTATTGTTATCTAATTATAACATCAAATAACTAATATGTTTAATCAAATCAAGGTTATTGTACAAAGTTTCAAATTAGAACCATTATCTATGAATACCATTTTTGATTTATGTTTTGAAATAATTATATAAATATAAAGGGGTAAGTTGTGATTTGATCCAATAAGGTATATATCAATGTGGTCAAAAGTGTTTTGATTGTTTGAGGACAAATGTCCCAAAACTTATCTAAAATTAGATGGGTTGATGCTGTTGGATACTCTTGATTTTTGTAAGGTTTTATACAAGATATTCTTATAATCAATGGATGTTTTGAGAAGACCCAAAATAGATATTTGGGTTAATGTTTTATCAAATTGTTTTATGATATTTACTTGCCTTCAAAAGTGGGTAGAGGAGACCTTGGGATTTTTATTTTTGTTCACCTTATGGTGACTGTGTAGATTTGATCTTTGACTTTGATAAGTGAGACATTGTTTTCCATGTGTTTAAAATTATTAAAAATTAAGGAAAATGAATGTGGAGGTTTTTTTGGAGGTAATATTGATGAGTTGGTTTTGACATTGAGTCATTTTATAATAATCTTGGTTATGTTTTATAAATTATATCCTTATGTTTTGGTTGTTGGATGTCGATGAATTATTTTATATTTTTATATCATCATGATTAATTATATCTTGGATATAGTTTTTGAGTTTCATACATCTTTTATTGGTGTGACATTTGACTTTATGGAATTCACAATATTTTTTTCTTGATACCAAGTAGGATTTAAGCCATTTTCATCAAAAGGTTTGGTATTTTAGAATATGACCATGTTGATGGTAATAACTTATGGAAATTTATGTCAATAGGTTCACCCAAATGAGTATACGTCCTTTATCTCATCCCTTATATTGGTTACCACTAGGTACAATGATTTTATGGGTAGATTGAAATATTTTAACATGTTTGAAATTGTTGGGGTTTTTTCAATGATGTCTCCAATGTGAAAAAATTTGTTGATGAGGTGTCATATATGCTAGAATGATAATGATAAATTTTAATTCAATGAGATTTAGTGTTCTTTCATGGTTATTTAGTGTTTGACTTAGTGAGGCAATTGATGGATGATATTAATGGTATAATTTTTTTAAAGAGACCCTATGGGGTGTTATGAGTGATTGGAGTGCTTATAGAAGTGAATGTAATTCATCATAAGTAGTATTATAACTATTTAGGTTCATGTATCCATCTTGGTAGACAAGGCTAAGTAAGAAATTTAATGATGGTATATTTCACATGTGTGAAGGTTTTGAGAGAAATTTGATACAAGGATGGATTAACCTATGAAAGGTGATCATATGTTTAAAATTTTAGATCATGAGATTGATCATAACAAAAGTTACTAAGGTACAAAGAGAGCCTTCTAAGTAGATTACAATGGTGCCCATACTTAGCCATATCTGCATTATCAAAGATCTATGGTGAGCATTTAATCAGACCATAGATCTAACAATGATTGTTTAATTTGAACAAATAAGAATCTAATGGAGCATGTGATCTTGTTAGACAAAGATCATTAGCATGTGTGAAGTCAATTTGTCAAAGGTTCCTTTGATTTCACATGCTCATGACATGTGTTTCAATATAGATGATTTAACATAAAATAAATGGCATGCAGGTGTTTGTATAGATAGATATCGATGGTGTGGTTCAATTAAAATATTTAGTATGTGTAGAAGGCACATAGAGCTATCAAGTTGCATAATCTCAAAAGCAAGGATCAATGATCAATGGTGAGCATTAAAGAGTTAAAGATAGGAATCTCATGGGGAAATAAATGGAGCATATTTGTTAAAAGTTGCTAGGGGACATGAGATGATGACAAAGTGTCTGATGTTTAGTATTTACATAGTGGCCCTTGGAATTTAAATATTCAAATTAATGAAGGAAAACTAATCTATAATTTTGGAGCTATATCTTTTGATACAAGACTAATTTCATGGTAGTGTAATAATAAAAGTTGAATAAGACTTCAAGGTACATCTAGAAAAGTTTATTAGAAAGTCTTAATGTTTTTAAAAGTGTATATATGGAGCTTCAATGTTGACTATTTGCTCATTCATGATGTTACTATGTACAAGACCATTATTTGAGTAAATTTTCCTTTAGTAGAAGATTGTTTTGGTGGATGTATTCATTCGAATATGTCATCAAGGTCATATGGAGTGTAAAAATGTATTATAAAGTTATCTTGTGTTCTTGTTTTTCTTGTTAAAGTGTTAAATGGGTAATAGGTCTCAATGAGACCTATAAGGGCTACTAAGGCCTAATTTAAAGGAGTAACTACTTAAGTGTGACCCATGGATGCTACGGCCAACCTATGAATATTGTATTGAGCTATGTATTAAGATGATAGTATTCATAAGGGTTAAGGAAAGTATTATGTCTAAACTATAAGTTTATATTCATGAAGACTCTATAAAGAGTGAAGGCTAAGGTAATGGTTTCTAGACATGGACGTGAATGTGTTAAAAGAATAGAAAATAGAGATGAATGAAAAAGATCAGAGAAAGTGTGATCAATAGATGGACTAAAGTAAAAAGTATATTGAGGATGAGTGAAGAAGCCTATAGTGATCTAAAAGGGGTGTTTGGATGCATTGCTTGTATGATCAATTTTGAGGGTGTGATGAGAGAGAAAGAGAGAGAGAGAGAGAGAGAGAGAGAGAGAGAGAGAGAGAGAGAGAGAAGAGTTTAGCAAGTGTGGAATTGAGTGAAGGAGAGAAACTTTGGAATATAAGGTATAGGTTAGTGAGGACTATTAGAGTGTTCCAAAGAGTAGACATATTTATCTAATTAAGTTGATAAAGATGAAAACATAGGTCATTAGACCTAATAAGCCTAAAAGAGGTTGATTAAGTGAGTAAGCCATATAGGTTGTTTAAGAGATATATAAGGGTGAAGAAGAGTGCAAGTAAGATAATTCCATCATTAGGTGTAAAAGACAGAAAATTATAGGTAGAGATTATATCAAGGTAGCTGAGTGGGTACTTAGTTGCCTAGGGGGTTGGTTCTTCCTTGTGGGATAGGTGTCTCACTAAATTAAAGGATGGGTGTTCCTTGATTAGTTGGTGTTGGTATAAATTTGGATCTTTTTACTATAGTAATTTAGTCCATTTTAAATGTTTTAATTGGTTTTATTCCCCAAGAGGGTTTCCCACCTAGATATTGTCTTATGTGTGTGATCTTATTTATCTTTTGTGTTCGTTACTATAAATGATGTACATGCTTTATAAATGATAATGTTATTTGGTTAAGGGTTTGAAAGGATTGGAATTAAAGTTTGGATTATATAGAATCATTGATTCATCCCTCACCTCTTAGTGATTTTACCTCTAATAATTGGTATCAAAGTAGGATACTCATTGTAAGTTTAACCACTTGAAGGTGATCTAAGGTACAATATGGCAAGTCAATAGATGCAAAATTCTCTACAAAGCAAACACTGATGTTCAATGGGTCTAATTATGTTTTTTGGAGTACAAGGATGAAGATATACATCATTTCAATAGGGTTTGAAATTTGAAAATATATTGTGGATGGATATTTAGCCCCCAACCCCTCTAATTAGTGTTGATGATAAGAAGCTATGTGAGAGAAATTCTAATCCAATGAATACAATCACTTATGGTATTTTAGAGATTGAGTACACCAAGGTAATTCATTTTAAATATACCAACGAGATATGTGACAAATTTCAAATAATTTATGAAGGGGATTCAAAAGTTAATTTGGCCAAATTGCAAAATCACTGAAGACAATTTGAGAGTCTCAAGATGAAGGAAGAAGATTATAAGGCATCCTTTTTAGAGAGAGTTGATGAAATTATGAAAATTATCAGAGGTCTTGTAGAGAAGCTTGAAAAATCTACTATAGTACAAAAGTTATTAAAGTATCTCTCCCTCAATTTTTATTCTAAAGTGTCTATTGTATAATAAATTCATGATCTTGCTCAAATTAAGATGGATGAATTATATGGCATCCTTATTGTCTATGAGATGAGATTAAATTATGATAAATTACCAAAAGATGAAGTAGAATTCAAGATATAAATGAAGTTAAATAATAAAATAAATCATGATAAAGTAGTCAAGTATGATGAGATATCTAATGATGAACTAATAGCTTTGTTTACAAGTAAATTGAAAACAACCTTAGAGAAGTGTAAGGGTAAGATACCCTTTAAATGTTTTAATTCTAGAGAATTAAGACACTTTTCTAAGAATTTACATCCTAATCATAAGAATCATGATGGTGAATATCATGGTGAAATCCAAGATGAAGGCAATAATACATTCAATTCTTATAAGAGGAAGAAAAGATTTAAAAAGTTTGACAACAAGAAGTCCTTCAAGAACAAGAAGAGTCTCTACACCATTAAAGATTGTAACTCATCAGATGAGAGTGAAGACAATGATTTTAGGTTTAATATTGAAGATTAAATCCTCTACATGATTGAGTAAGTAGGTTTATCATATCGAAAATAGTCTTGTTGGAGTGATATATGTAATGGATAAGACAACGATGACTGTGAGACTGAATTAAGGAATGCTTGTGAAGAAGAATAACAAGAAGATGAAGTCTCAAATCAAGGAATATGAAGATAAATTTAGTGTATTTTAGGTAATAATTAATGAAGAAACTAAGGATCATGAAGATACAGTCAAGCATCTCATTTGTTAATTGTAAATTCTATTTACAAGCCTGAACACTAATGAAGATGAGTATTTAAGGTATGCAATTGAAAATGAGTCATTGAAAGATGAGTTAGAAAAAAAATGTAGTAAGATGAAGTCATTTATGATGTTTTAATAGATTTTAAGTGATCTATACAACATTTTGAATAGTTAAAAGAATGATAATGATAGAATTGAACTTGGTTATAAAGAAGAAAAAAATAATGTAACTCAAGACAAGGTAAAGACTAATGTAAACAAAGACAATAGAACCTTAAGGGTCAACAATTATTCATGGAATGAAGATGATGACAAAATGAAGAAAAATCATATCAAATAACCAAATGCCATGAGTTATGCCAAATTTAATGGTTATTGTTACACTTGCAATCAATTTGGTTATACATCTAGAGAGTGTAGAAGACATGCTAAGAATGAGTGGAATTATTAGTCAACTGGTGTAAACAAGGTTAAATGCTTCAATTGTCATGATGTGGGTCATTTTTCAAAACATTTTCCAAATAAAGTAAGGCAAGTTGAGTTTCCTTCAAAAATATTAGTTTTTTACAACTATGAGAAGATTGGTCATAGAGCTAGGTTTTGCAAACAAAGGTTATCAAATCAAAACAAGTTTAATTAGACTCCTAGAGTGCAAGGAAGTAGGCTAGTTAACTCATGGAAACCAAAGGTGTAAAATGTGAGTCATTATGAGTATGTGGGTCTAGGTGGTCTATTTTACATGGTGAAGAATGCTACAAAGGTTAAATAATGCCAATATCTCTCATTATCTGCTCATGTTATGAATGAAGAGAACAAGCTCAAGGAGAATACCAAGATGCTAGTTGAGGCTAGTCTTGAGGTGTGTATAGATCTAAGTCAACATCATGTTATTTTTGAGCAAATTTTATGTGAATAACATTAGTTTTCAATGTCTAGTGATAAGGTAAGTCATGAATACGTGTTATGTTTGTGTATTGTCAATTTAAGCTTAAAAGAGAAGGAGAATGTTGTATTAGATGAGCAAGTTGCTTTTTTTAAGCCTAAGAAAAAGAAGAACTAGTAGTTTTAAAAGACCAAAGAAGAGAAATAATATGAGGATTTCTGGGTAACTCCTAGTTTCACATTGTTTTAGGACATTTTGGCTTAGGGTGTCTCTCTCTAGGTTTCAAAGAGACACTTAGCAAAAAAAATAAGCATGGTGGATGCTAGTTGATCTTTGGTTGAGTTTTCAAGACAAGAAAGATATTTTGAAAATGTTCTTGGCTAAGGGGGAGAAATAATTTTTATGAATCTACTCCAAAGTGTTTTGATGGAATGGTTTAGAAGATATATGTCACAATAGTGATCCTAAAGTCAAAGTTTTTGTCAAATGTTTGAAGGATAGTCTATTTGGTCAAAGTGGTGAAGAATGAAGCTTGTGAAAAATATGTAGGTAGGAAATGAAGACCTATAATTGTCTAATAAAATATGGTGAGTTGTCAAAATATTATATTAAATTCAAAATTTAGGTAGTGTTGAGGAGTTGCTGGCAGACCTAGCTCATTAAGAAGAATTGTTGAAGATGTCATGATCCAAGTGAAGCATGGAGTTAGGGGGAGATAACTCAATTGTTTTGAAAGTCTTGAAGAACTATGCATGATGTGAGGGGGATCATATGTGAGATGTTCCAATAATGATGGAGAGATAAAGATGTTTGTTATAGTTGTGAATTTAAGAAGATCGATATGATGACTTTATCAAACCAAGTCATGTGTTTAGACAAGTTATTGAATCTGAATGCATGATCAAAGAGACATTATGAGTTTTTTAAATGGTCAAGTCCTAGGATCAAATAATTGTGTAGTAAAATTTGAGAGAGAAGGTATGAAGGCAACTATGTTGATTCATCATTATTGAGAAATGGTCTGAAGATAATAAAAAAGTTACCTAAGCTTAGAATTTATGTGTGATAAAAAAAGAGTGTAGTCATGGAACATGTTTGAAAATATCAATGTAAGAAAATGTATTCATAATGTTAGGGTAAGTCAATATCATCTCTCATAATTGGTCCTTTCCTATTATTTGTCCTTGAAGGCTTTTTAGGTCTACAATATTAAGAGTTGAACCCATTTTTCAATTATGTCAAAGGGGGAGAAAATACTTGAAGAAAGAGATAGAGTCTAAATATAACCTTTGTATTAGTGTTTGACATAAATGACAAAGGGAGAAATTGTTGGTGGTTTTTAAATGATGTCTCCAAGGTTACTAAGGATGTTTATGAGGTATCATATGTGCTAGAATGACAATGACAAAGTGTGTTTCAATGAACTTTAGTGTTCCTATATGGTTCTTTAGTGTTTGACTTAGTGAGGTAATTTATGGATGATATTAATGGAATGGACATGTTAAAAAGACCCTATGAGATGTTATGACTACTTGGAGTGCTTATAGAAGTGAACAAAATTCATAAAAAGTAGTCATATGAGTGTCTAGGTTCAAGTAGACATCTTAGTAAACAAGGCTAAGTAAGAAGTTTAATGATGGTATATTTCACACATGTGAAGGTTTTAGGAGCAATTTAATACATTGATAGATTACCCTATGAAAGGTGATCATATGGTTCAAATTTCATATCATGAGGTTGAGTGTATAAATTTTTATTAAGGTACAAAGTTGGCCTTCTAGGAAGATAACAATGGCTCCCATACTTAGCCATATTTGCATTACTAAAGATATAAAATGAGAATTTAATTAGATAAAATATCTAATGGGGATCATTTAATCCATGTGATCTTGTCAGAAAGAGATTAATAACACACATGAAGTCAACTTTTCAAAGGTTCCTATGATTTCACATGCTTGTCACATGTGTCTCAATCTCTATGATTTGATATAAGATAAATGTCATGCGGGTGTTCACATAGATGGATATCGATAGTGAAGTTTGAGTCAAATATTTAATATGCATAGAAGATAGGTAGAGCTACCAAGTAGCATAATTTTGGAAGCAAGGATCAATGATCAATGGTGAGCATTAAATATTTAAAGATATGAAGCTCATGAGGAGATCAATAAAGTGTTTCAAAGTTTCTAGGGGACAAAAGATGATGACAAAGTTTCTGATGTTTAGTATTTACATAGTGACCATTGGAATTTAAATATTCAAATTAATGAAGAAAAACTAGTCTATAGTTTCTGAGCTAAATCTTTTGATCCAAGATGAAATTCATGATGGTTTAAAAGGAAAATTTTAATGAAACTACAAGGTGTATCTAGAAAAGTTTATTATAACGTTTGAATGTTTGAAAAATTGTAGACATGGAGATTCAAAGTTGACTATTTATTCATTCATGGTGTTACTATGTACAGGAATATTGT
Source organism: Torreya grandis (assembly GCA_037957365.1). Lineage (NCBI taxonomy): Eukaryota > Viridiplantae > Streptophyta > Pinopsida > Cupressales > Taxaceae > Torreya > Torreya grandis. The sequence continues at coordinate 160,093 of JARHVA010004979.1, forward strand.
TTGAGTAAATTGTGCTTTAGGATAAGAGTATTTTTATGGATGTATTTATTAGAATATGTCGTATAGGTCATATGGAGTGGACCCATGTATTTTAAAGTGATCTTGTGTTATTTTTTTTCTTGATAATGTGATAAAGGGGTAATAGGTCTCCATGATACTTATAAGGGTTATTAAGGCCTAATTGAAAGGCATAGATACTTAAGTGTGACCCATGGATGTTATGGCTGATTTTTGAGGATGGTATTCATGTATGTGTTAGCATGATAGTAGTATTATGGGTTAAGGAAGGTATTATGGCTGACCTAAAAGTTGATATTCATGAAGACTCTATAAAGATTAAAGTCTAAGGTAATGGTTTCTAGACTTGGATGCGAATGTGTTGAGAGAGAATAATATATAAATGTAGTAAAGAGATTATATGGAGTGTGATAAGTGGATTTACTAAAGTATAAAGTAGATTTAGGATGAGTGAAGAATCTTATAGTGATCCAAAAGGGGTGTTTAGATTCATTTAGTATATGTGTAAGTTTGAAGGTGTGTGATGAATTGAAAGAGAGACAAGATTTGAGCAAGTATGGAATTGAGAGAAGGAAATAACCTTTGGAAGATATGGTACACATTAGTGAAGACTATCAGAGTGTGGCAAAGATCAGACATGTTTATCTGATAAAGTTGATAGAGATGAAGACATAGGTCATTAGACTTAATAAGACTAGAATAGATTGATTGAGTGAGTGATCCATCGAGACTATTTGAGAGAGATAAAAGGGTAAATAAAAAGGCAAGAAAGATACGTTTGTCATCAAGTGTAGAAGACATCAGATTAGAGGTGGAGATTATATCAAGGTAGCTGAATGGGTGCTTGGTTTCCTAGGGGGTTAGTTCCTCCTTGTGGGATGGGTGTCTCATTAAATTAAGGGATGGGTGTTCCTTGATTAGTTTGTGTTGGTATAAATTTGTATCTTGTTATTATAGTACTATAGTCCATTTTGTAGGTTCTAGTGGGTTTTATTCCCCAAGAAGGTTTCCCATGTAGATCTTATGTTATGTGTGTGATCTTGGTTATCCTTCTTGTTCATTGCTATAAATGATGTGCAATGTTAATGAAGTATAATTTTATTTGATTAAGAGTCGGAAAGGATTATAATTGAAGTTTAGATTAACTAGCATCACTGATTCACCCCTAGTGATTATACCTTTAATAAAAATGTATAACACCATCACTTACCATGTTTATGTTTTTACTAAAGAGCTTGGGCTTATCAGTTTGATTTTTTGTTTGATTATGTTTGAAAAAAATATTGACAAGACTTTTGGCTATAATTTCCCTTTATATTTGAACTCATTTTTTGATTATTTCATCAAAGTATTCAGCACAAATAAGCTGGATATGAAAATAAATCTTAGAATTGAGGTTATCCATGAGAATGATGATGAGTTATTTCTCAATAAGAGATCAAGGAAAATGACTAGCTAAGGCACACCATCTCTATAAGGAGGTGAAACTTTATCTATTTCATTATTTGGTGTTGCATAAGTATAACATGGTTAACTCATGTTCTATGTTTTATGAAAAATGTTTAATAAACTTCTTAGAGAGATCTAAAAAGGTAGTGATTGAATCATTTGATAAATGTAAAAACCATTAAAGTGCTTGACTTCTTGAAAAATCATATAAAATTACCTAATATGTTTCATAGGATCACATTTTTATTTTTATTTTTCAAGATTTTGAGGTTTGAAATGGTAAGGAAAAGGCACTTTCATCATGTTGATATTAAAGGGATGTGGGAATAGTTCTTCAACCCTAAATTTATTGCTTTAGGATTGGATTCCATCTTGAAATACTTGAATTTGGTCCTTCACGGTTTTCCATACTTGAATAAATAATGTGTCCTTGAAAGGTAATGGTGGGGGTTGATTTTGATTGTTTAATTGATTTACAGTTTTTTTGAATTTAGAATTTGAAGGATTGATCTTGAATTGAAGATCAACTAGTTATCAACTCAATCATTGGACATGTTTCGATATATCAAATGGTTTTCTTTATTTGGTTTGGTTTTTCAAAACTATCTTTCCCTTATCAACATGTATGTGGGAAAAATTTATAGATTTTCATGAGAGGATTCTAAGATTACTTACCTTTACTAAGGGAATTTATAGGTTAATATTGATCATATTTAAGATAGGGTTTATCCCTCTTTATTAAGAGGTGAAGAAAGTACTTGGTATTGAAATTTAGAGGTAACTTAGTGACCATCCCTATAATATGTATCAATTATTGATCTTTGTTTTATATAAGTTAGTTATGGACTTGGTCAAGAGTTTCCTTAGATGGATCACCATATTCAATTTGATAAGAAAAGTTAGCATTTTCATGGATTTATAATTAATTCTCTTGATTATCAAAATTAAAGGGGTCTCTACCAAAATTTATTCTCTATCTTATGTGATATTCAGCTTGGTTTTGAGCCTAGTAACTAGAGACATGATGTGACTCTATCTATTTATCTTAAGAGTTTATTTGAAGTTAAGATGAACTAAATTCAAGATAGTTTTGACTCAAGATTACACTTGGATCTAAGATAATTTAGATTCAATATTGGATATGGATTCAAAATTTGTTTTGGGACTTAATATTTATTTGATTTTGGATTTTTTTTGGATTTAAGGTAGTTTGGATCCAAGATTGGTTGTAATTTTAAATTGGTTCTACCCAATTTTATTTGGATTCTATATTGTTTTAAAGTCTTTAAATTAAGATGGTTTGACTCAAGATCACTTTGGATTTAGGATTGGTTTGAAATATTGAAACCAATATGGTTTGACTCAATATTTGGCTTGGATTCAAGATACTTTGGATTTAATATGGATTGTTAGAGTTTAAGATGATTTTGACTCAAGATGATTTATATGTCGATTCAAAATATATTATGACCAAAGATAGATTGAATTTATAATGATTTAGAATCAAGATGGTTGATACAAGATAATTTATATTCAATATTGATTTTGGATTGGTCTTTGTGAACTAGGAATTTGAATCAAGAGAGGACGGTTAGTATTGTGTTAGTCCCAAAATGAAAAACAAATTGAAAAAAGCACACTAACTAGCATACATCCCTAGGCCTAGTTACTAAGGGAACTTAATTAACAAAAAAAATAGAAAGAAAAAATAAAATGAAAAAGATAAACTTATTTCACCTTCTTTGGATGCTCTAATATTATTGTTGTAGTGGTTTGCTCAGCTTTGTGCTCATGAAGTCTCCATCAATGGAAGCTTTGCTACCTCCATCTCTCCTTGGAACCTTGTATGGCTTTGGCTTTGTTTGGCTTGGCTCAATATTTTAGCATTATAACACTAATTTTCATGAAAATTCGGAATAAATTCAACATTATAACTTTGACATATGAGATATTAAAATTCATGTGGCAAGGCCTCTTATTTATAGATTTTGGAAAATGGCTAGAATCAACATGAACCATCCATCTCAATATTGAGATGTGTGGCTAAAGATAAATCCAATTATGTAATTAAAATACATAAATATTCTCATAAATATTTGAGATAGAGGGGCATTTAAGAGTCGTAGGAGTCATTGATGAAGCATGGGTGGCTTGATTTAGATATTTGTGACATTTATGGCCTAGGGATGTCTTCCCAAGAAATGATGTCACCTAATGATGTGGTTAATAGAAATAAATTTCCAAAAATAAATATTCAAAACCTCTCATGGAAAATTAAATTAATGAATTTATTTGGTTTAATTATCCTAAAACATGATTAAGCACTTTGATGTAAAACCTTGGCAATTTGTTCACAAATTAATCAAATTGATTAGAGTGTCTTGTTATTGGCCCAAAATTTGACAAGATTGGAATTAGGATGTGATATCAGATGCATTGCATATATTATAACATTTAGGATGTTTCTAACACTAAATAACAAAGACACATGTATTATGAAATAAATTTGATAAGAAAGAGAAATCTAGAGCACCTAGGTGCAAAATTGGCATTTTGACTCAAAATGATCTGATCAAAGTTACCTACATCATAAATTACATCATCCAATTTAGTGATAATTTGGCCAAAATTAGAACTTGAATATGTCAATTTTAAATATTTTAATGTGGTTTAGTTTTTTTATGTGAAATTGTGTATTTTGGTGGAAATTGGTCAAAAGCTTGATTGGAGGTTAATAGTGGCTAGCTTTAGGTGTCTACAGTTTGCCCCTATTTGGGAAGGTATTACAATATATAATAATAGTGACATCTTCTCAAAGAGTGAAAATTTATTATATTCCTATAACTGCAATGATGATGAGATAATTTTATGATTCCCCCTTGAGGTAATGGTTGACACAAGGAAAGGTTGGCAAGCCGTCCCTCGAAAGAAAAAATGGAGATGAGGGGAACAAAGAAAGGAAAATGATTGGATGAGAACACAATGATATTGAAAAAGTAGTCAAAATCACTAAGAATTCTAGTGGGATGGTGTAAAATCATTTTCCCAAAGGTGGTTATAAGCATTGTACCCTAATAGTGGTAATGTAGCATGAAAACACAATGATTTTCCCAAAGGTGGTTATAATTATTAAGAAGATGAAGTTGTCCTAGTTAGGACAAAAAAACAAGATAACAACATGCCCTTTTATGGGAAAAAAGAATTAAAGTGGTGATAATATAATGCTTTACCCAAAGGTAGTTTAATCATTTAAGAAATGTAGCTGTGATGGTGTGCAATGATTTATCATAGGTGGTTATAATCATTGGACCTCGATTATAAAAAACATAATTGATTTGGCTGATGATGATGATAATCTGATATAGAGGATAAAAAGGAATTGGGATGACCTACTAGTAGGGAGATGCTCATCTAAACTAACAAAAGTTGAAATTATTTCGTTAGTTAATTACTCTATTTGGGATATGATTGGGATTAAATCAGGATGTTGTTACCAAAGAGATATCGATACTATTGTTATTGAATAAACTTCCTAAAGCTAAGATTTGTTGTATCACATGTCAGTAGGCATCATGGTATAACATCATGAGGAATTAGCCAAAATATGTATAATGACTGACTCTAAAAATCTAATATTCAATAGAAAATAATGCATCGATGACAACAACTATGATGCCAATGCTAGTGGATGTATATGGATGAATTCAAGTGTAAGTGTAGGAAGGGAATCACCTAATGAATACACATAGACTAAGTCAAGGAAATAGTAATGAAATCAAACAAATAGTCACACAAACAACACAATAAAAAAAGCAAATAAGAAACAATCTAATTTAAGCCATACAAGCATTGCTCCTAGAAAATAGGCAAAAACTTAAAAAACTAATAGAATAGGGGAATAGAAGGAAAGGAATGTAGTGAACAATTTTTATCCATATTCACTAGATAAGTGGATGATACCTACATAGTTTTATGGATGTAACATCTAACAAAAATTTCAAGCCAAATGTAATTCTCCCAAGAAATGGGAATAAAATGATAACTAATGAAAACAACATAATGGATGGAATAGAAGAATAGGAGTGGTCTTTAAAATTGGTTAGTGCATGAGATAAAATGACAAAAAGGATGGGGAAACTAAGGAATAAGTGATTTTCTTGTGACTTAGTAAGGGTTCCTAGGATCCTTAAGGCAAATAAGTGATCAATGTTTATGGTTTTTTTCTAAAAATTTTAAAAATGTTTTTGGAATTTTAGAGTATCTCAACTCAATCAATAATTATGAGACACTAAATTAATCAAGCTCTCAAAATGGAAAGAGCATGGCTTAGGTTTCTCACAAAATGGTATGAGCATTACTTAGTTTACTCACAAAAAGGTGAGAGCATGGTTTTGGTTACTCCTAAAATGGTGAGAGAGTTACTTAGGTTACTTGAAAAATGGTGAGAGAGATACTTATGTTACTCACAAAATGACAAGATTATGGCTTAGGTTTCTCTCAAAATGGTAAGAATGTGGATTAGGTTGCTCGTAAAATGACAAGAGCATGGCTGGAAAGGGTGAGTAAGATGACCTCAATAAGTATCAAGTGTTGCCTACATAGTCCTAGAATAGGACCTCAAGTCACTATAATTATACCTCATGGTAGTGAAATTTGACTAGTGTAGCCATTTATTTAAAAAAAATAGACACATTTGGTATAAAGGTATAGTATGACATAAGAAATGGAAAGTTATTATGTCAAGTGTAAATAAAAAAATATTACTCCTAATTTACGCATAGGTGGTTATAACTAGGACATAATATCATAGATCATTGGTACTAATTTGACCAAGGTAGTTATAATTAGTAGCAAGATTGGTGATAAGAAAGGAATAATGAATGAAGGATGCAACTGTCAAATTTTTTGTCATACTACTCCAAAATATTGTCTCTATCTAAAATTCTTGAAATAACTATTAGAACTGATTGGATTTACTGGTGCTAAAAATGTACAACTAATGGTGAAACCAAAACAGGAATCTTTCATTAGTAGGTCTATCTCTTATAGATGAGCTACTTGATAACCATGATCATCTAGAGCATGTTTGAAATATATGCATAGTGAAAGTAAGTCAACCTTAATAGGAATAATGACCTCTATACCATAAACAAGTGAGTATGGAGTAGCTCTTGTGGAGGTATGGTATGCTCGAAAGGTGTGAAATATCTAAAGGTACCAATCATGATTGATATCATTAACAATATTTTTGAGGATGTTAACAATTATTTTGTTGGATGCCTTATCCTGACCATTACCTTGAGGGTAATATGATGTAGAGAAATATTGTGTGATGTTGTACTTGGTACATATCTTGTTGACATCTTTTTTCTTGAATGATTCTCTATTATCAGATATAATTTTGGAGGGGATACCATAATGGCAAATGAGATGGTTGAAAATAAACTTGGAAATTTGATTTCCAGTCATGTAGTGAGGGGTATAGCTTTGACCCACTTAGTGAAATATTCATTGATGGTAAGGATATGATTATGGCCATCTAAAGATATAGGATTTTTTTTCCCAATGATGTCACATCCTCATGTAGAAAATAGACATGGTGTTAATATTGGTTCTAGAGTCTTAAGTAGGACATAGATTAGATGGCATGTTGTTGAAATTTGTCACACTTTTGTACATATGCAGTTGCATCTACATCCATCATGGGCTAATAATAACTAGTACATAAAAGTATTTTGGATAAGACTACCCCACTAGAGTGGGTACCACATACTCCTTCATGTACTTCTCATAATGCTAGTTTGGATTCTACTAAAGTTAAGTAGAAAAGTAGAGTTCCATCAAAACTATGGTGGTAGAGGATTGATCCAAGTAGAGTATAATGAGTGGATTTATGGATAAAGGATTTATTTTTTTTGTAAGATATATCAAGTGGTATAACTTGGTCATGGAGGTAATTATAAAGGTCTGAATACAAGATAGAATTAAGACCAATAATATCATAAATCATGGCAATAGTTGAAGGTTCATGAGCTAGTGTGACCAAATTCTTGACAAGGAATTGATATTCTCTAGCTTTATTCATTTATAAAATTAGGGAGATGATAGTAGCCATGGCATTTTCAATTATATTACTAGCCCTTGGTATATGATCAAATTGGATATCTACATTTTTTTTGTTTTAGAGTCTCAACCATAGCTTTGCAAGGAACTAACTTGTCATATTTAGTTTGTAAATGGTTTGTAACCTAAATGATGACTAAATAAGAATCACTATAATCCTTGAGATGAATTATGTTCCATTTTACTACTTTTTGAAGTCCCAAAATAAGTGCTTCATACTCAACCATGTTGTTAGTCTAACTAAAACTGATTCTATAAGACTTGAGAATTAGATCCTCTTATGGTGTAATAAATAAAAGGCCTAACCTTGATCCATATGGAGTAAATGATACATCAAAATATATATTCCAATGCTTCTCTTAAAGAGGTATTTAAATAATTGTCATGATGGATTCGTCAATAAATTGGAATGCGAGTGGATCTATGTCTGTAAGGGGTACTTCAGCAAGTTGATCTATAAGGATCTATCCCCTAATTATCTTTTGATTAACATACTCTATGTCAAAATCACTAAGAATAATGATCCAATTAGCCATTCTACCTTTTAAATCTATTTTAGATAGTAGATACCTGAGTGGATCTACTTTTAAAATGACTATGGTCTTATTGTTGAACATGTAGTGTCATAATTTTTGAGTTGTGAATACCATGGCTAGATAGGATTTTTCAAGATGCATATAGTTATGTTCATATGTGAAAAATGTACGGTTTGAGTAGTATAATTCATGCTATTTTCCACTATTATAATGCTAAGCTAGAAGTTCCCCTAAGGCATTCTCTATAGCTAATAGGTACAACAAAAATGGTTTGCTTGGCATACAGGGTAACAACATAGGCATATTTACTAGGTATTCTTTTAGATACTATAAATATATTTGATAGTGATTATCCTATTGGAATGAAAATAGAATATTTATAATATGTGTAAATTGATGACACTTATCTGCTAACTGATATATGAAGCATTTAATTGACTAAATCTTGCCCTATAAATAATGGAGCTACTTCAAATTGGTTAGTAGTGGCATCTCTATTATAGATCATACCTTGGCTAGATTTAATTTAATGCCTCTGTTAGACATGATGAAGCCAATTAATTTTCCTAATGTTACACTAAACACACATATATTTGGATTTAATCAGACTTTGTACTCTCACAGTTTTTTAAATATTTTACGTAGCACTACTGGATGGTCAGCCATGGTTTTTGATTTGCTTAGTATGTCATTGACATAATATTCAACAATATCATGCATCATATCATTTAATATTATGATCATGGCTCTTTGATATGTATTTATATCATTCTTAATACCAAATGACATTACTTGTTAATAGAATGTTCCCCATAAAGTGGTGAATGTTGTCTTGTATTGATCTTTGAGTGCTATTCTAATCTAGTTATATCATAAAAATCCATCCATGAGTGAAATAATCTCATAAACTATAGTGGAGTCACTTATCATGTCAATATTAGGTAATGTAAAGTTATCTTTAGGTCAAGCTTTGATTATATCTTAAAAGTTAGTATAGATTTTGATTCCTTCAAGATTTTTGATAATGGGTACAACATTAGAGATCTATTATGAGTAATCAATAGAGAGAATACATCTTACTTATAAGAGATTTTCTAACTCTTTCTTTAATAATAAAATAATGTGAGGATACATCTTGCATAAATTTTACTTAACTAGTTTGGCATCAAGATTTACCACAAGTTGATGTGAAACCAAGCTAAGGTCCAAACCTAGCATGTCAGAATAAGCCCATGCAAAGATATCTAAAAATTATCTCAATAAAGATGTAAATACTTTACATTATTCCTCAGTGAGATGTGCCTATTTTATCCATTTTGGGTCTGATAGAGTTCCAATGTTTACCTCTATTGTATCCTTGACTAGAAGGATTGAACTGTCTTCTAGGATAGCAGGCAAAGACTTGAACTATTAGGATATATTAGAGTCCTATATTAGGAATAGATATATCATAGTCACACTAGATGTGCCATTATGTGAATTAGTAATTTGGCTCAGTAGGGGATGGTTCGTATTGTGTTAGTCCCAAAATGAAAAACAAATTGACAAAAACACACTAATAAGAATACATATCTAGGCTTAGTTACTAGGTGAAGATTAGTTTAAAAAAAAAATGGAAAGCACAAATAAAATTAAAAATAAAACCTTATTTCACATTCCTATGATGCTCTAAAATTCTTGTTGTACTGGCTTGCTCAGCTTTGTGCTCATGAAGTCTGCATCAATGAAAACTTGGCTACATCCATCTCTCCTTGACACCTTGTGTGGATTTGGATTGGTTTGGATTCACTCAATATTTTTTCATTATAACACTAATTTTTATGAATATTTGGAATCAATTAAGCATTATAAATTTGGCATATGAGAGTTTAAAATTCATGTGGTAAGGCCTCCTACTTATAGATTTTGGAAAATGGCTAAAATCAACCTGAACCATCCATCTCAAGATTGAGATGTGTGACTAATTTTTAATATAATTATGTAATTAAAATAAATAAATATGTACATAAATATTTGGGATAGAGTGGCATTTAAGAGGCATGGGAGGCATTGATGAGGCATGGGGTGGCTTGATTCAGATATTTGTGGCATTTATGGCCTAGGGATATATTACCAAGAAATGATGTCACCTAATGATGTAGTTAATATAAATCAATTTAAAAAAATAAATAGTCAAAAAATGTCATGTAAATTTAACCTAAGAACTTTATTTTTTTTTATTATCCTAAAATATGATTAAGCACTTTGATGCAAAACCTTGGCAATTTGTGCACAAACTAATCAAATTAATCAAAATGTTTTGTTATTAGTCTAAAATTTGGTTGGATTAGAATTAGGATGTGATGTCAGATGAATTAGATCCATTATCATATTTAGGATGTTTCCAACACCAAATAATAGAGTCACATGTCTTGTACAAGAAAGTTGATAGTAAAGAGCAATCTAGAGCACCTAGGTACAAAATTAGCATTTTGGCTTGAAATGATGTGATCAAAGTTAGCTACTTCATAAATTAAATCATCCCATTTAGTAAAATTTTATCCAAAATAGACACTTTAATATGTCAATTTAAAATATTTTAATGTGTTTTAGTGTTTTTAGGCCAAATTGTGCATTTTTGTGGAAATTGGTCAGAAGCTTGATTGAAGGTTAATGGTGGCTAGATTTAGGTGTCTATAATCTTGAATTGAGATTGGCTTAGAATTATGATTGGTGTTAATTCAAGATTAATTTATTCAATATTATTTGGGATTAAATATAGGTTTTGACTTGAGCTTAGTGTGGAATAAATATGCTTGAAATTTTGGATTTGGTTTTATAAGATGTTTATACTATATGGATAAGTTTAATGTGTTTTGAAAACAAAATTTTCAAATAAGTTTTTAGAATACAATTTTTGGCATAAAATCAAGTATTTAGACTTGGATTAACATAATCAATTAATGTTTTGAGCACAAAATGAGAAACAAGATATGCCAACAACATAAAACTAGAATTATTATGAATATAATGAAAGAAAGAAATAATGGTAAATGTTGATCTAGGTAGGGTGTTGAATGATTTTTAGGCTCTGTAAATACTTAATAATTCATTGGAAATTGTTGGGCCAATATTTTAGAACAAAAAATACATAGGTAGAATTATACATGTAGCCCACTAGACCTAGTTTTGAAGGTACATTTAAAGTAACTTCATTGGGCGATACGATCCTCTCAAGTATACTAAAAATATATGGATAAAAGTCTTCCTATTGGATAAAATTATTATTATTATCTAAAAGGCTTCATAGGATTATCTATGGGATTTCCTCTAATATAATTTTTGGTATGTCTAGTCTTGATTTCATGGAAGAGGAAGATTAACAAGATACATAAAATGGTCTAGTCCCAAATTTTGATTCCATCCATAATATTTTATTAGAGTGATGTTTTTGAAAATCAATACTTAACATAGTTGTTTAAACCATGGGTATTGATGGTTGAATCCACCTCACATAACTTAGGGGTCAACTAATCTTAGGCCTTTAAAACAATTTATCCTTAATTTTATACCTCACTTATACTTGGGGTTTGGCCTACCATATGGTTGTGAAATACATGGTTGATAGAACCCATAAAAATAAAAATAAAAAAGATTAAACATATTTTTATTTTAAATATCACCATGTAAGTTTTTCAAGGAAATAACATATGTGAGATAACTCGAGCTAGCAAATTTATTAGTATTTCTTCTGATTTCCAAGATCACCAACTAAGCGATGCAAGGAAAGAGCATACATAATTTACTAATAACATTTTTTTTGAGAATGGAAATAAAATTATTATGAGTAATTTTGATTTACAAGATATAAAACTAAGTGGTGTGAAGAAATAATATATATAATTTACTGATAACACAAACAAAGACTTTTAAAAAATAAAAGTAAAATTATTAGGACTGGTTTTAATTTTTAATATCACTGCTTAGGTGGTGAGGGAAACAACATACATAGTTTAATAATAACACAAACACATATTTGAAATAATTGAAATAAATTTAAGCAAACAAGTGTTAACAAAAAAAATAAACAAAATTATTTTGATTTATTATGTCTTTGACTTGCGATGATACAAAAAAAAGGTTATTAATTTTTTAAAATCCTATTTGGCAAGCATAAAATATGTAAGTTATAATTTTATTATAAATAAAAAATAATTTCCCTATAGAATTAAAAGTTATAAGAATAAAATAATGCCAAAATAAATTAGATTTAATAATCATAGAAAAAATAGTCACAATTTTG